>JAQPPZ010004267.1:0-14649 GCA_028583015.1 Wollemia nobilis
TGACCTTACAAAATTGCTATGAAAGTGGTAAGGACCACTGTTTGACCTCTAAGGGCTGCCCTGGGGGCTGTGTTTGTCAAAGCGATCAGTGTTTGCAGTCACGTAATCGGATTGGTGCTGTTTTGGTGTCTACATTATTACATTTAAAATTCAGTGAAGCATATATTTAAGAAACAAATTTAAATAATAAAAAAATGGTTTATAAAAATTAATAACTAGTATATTAATATTAAATTGATATCTTATAGTTATAGTTATGGATTTTACATATTTAATTTGAATCACTGAAAATAAATACATTCAACAAAATTATCTCAGTATAAAACATATTTTATATATTAAACTTTATTTAAATAAATTATAAAAATAAAAATTAATTCAATGTTATAAATCTATATTAATTATAATAGAAAGTTAATAAAATAATATTCAAATAATTATAATTTTGTTGTGGGACTTGAGTGGTTTATAAACCCCAACACTTGCCATACTCTTTGCTAATGGGGTAGGAGGCTTAAAGGTGGAAATCCTTGGTCCCACTTTGTAAGATTCTTCACCCTATTAACATTGTGTTTGGGTATGTGTGTGTGGGGGGCTGGCCCTCTTACTTTCTAACCGGTTAATGGGATGATGCACATCTAGTGACATATTCCATGGACTTTAGTTTCACATTAATATTTATTTATCCAAAATTTAAAAAATAATATATTAGCACTCCATATATATATATATATATATATATATATATATATATATATATATATGGACTTATTATATTATATTTTAAAATATATATATAAAATATTAAAACATATTTTATATATTAAAATTTATTTAAGTAAATTATAAAAATAAAAATCATATTCATATAAAATAAATGTATGCAATATTTAAAAAATAATATATATAAAATATTAAAACATATTGTATATATTAAAATTTATTTAAATAAATTATAAAAATAAAAATTAATTTAATATTATAAATCTATATTAATTATAACTGAAAGTTATTAAAATAATATCCAAATAAAAATTATATACATATAAAATAAATATATCCAATCTTTAAAAAATAATATATTAGTAGTGCAAATATATACATATCCAAATTTTAAAATATAATATATTAGCAGTACAAATATTAAAATATAATATATTGGCAGTCCAAGAATGGTAGGAGATAGTAGTGGAGAATAAGAAATCATATAATAATTATTTAAAATTAGAAAATAATAAATTAAAGGTTTAATATATTATTATTTTACTTGTAAACAGAGAATAATAAAAATAGCAACGGGTCTTATTATAAATAAATAAAAATAACAACGGAAAGATAATCTAATTTCAGAGTGTACATGCAGTTATCATGAGTCCAAATAAATTGATTCTATTCAAAATTTGAATGGTCTATTTATTTAGCTGGCACTGAAATCTGAAATCGCTTCCATTTAGAAACCTACCTGAGGGTTCTTGCGGGGCACATCTCTTCCATTTGGAAACCTGAAGCGTCTCGGTATAATATCAGTTGTTATCTCTGTTACAACTAACAATCCAAACATGCCTGAGCAAGTCACCTATAAAAGAAGAAGAACGTCAAAGTCTAAGCCCACTTCGCAGCAGCAGCAGCAAGAAGGTGTAACAGCACTACAAAAGTACTACGATATGCAGCAAGAATGGTGCATATATACTACCTGAATATTTATACTACATGAAGGATTGTGATCATTTATTTCTTATGTGTTGAATATTTCAAATGTCCGCCAATGGTGGATTTACTATTGAAATCTAATGGCCTCCCTCTTGTTGCATGGGTACTGTCTAATTTTTATTCCTTGATTTATCACTTTCAATTGTAAATTATTTGAGATAAGTATGGCATAACAAGTACAAGAATGGTGCATATATATACAATTTGAGAATTTTAAAATCACTTTTTACTTTTTTTAGTTCACCTAAATGAATCTTTTTTTAACATGGCTATCAACAAAATTGCAATATTGTTATAATATTTAAAAAACTTATGATAGTAGTTGAGAGGGGAGGGCTCTGGTCCCTCCCCTGCTCCCCCTCCCATGGCTCCTGGTTTCTGCCCAGTCCCTGGCTCAACCCAGGTCATCCCTCCCGGGGAGTGGTTGTTTGCAGATGATCTCCTAGGGGGAGATCCTTCTCCACTATCTGTGCCCCTCCTGGCTGGATAGGGTTTCCTTGGTTGTTTTTTCAGACTGGTGCTTCCCAGGGATCCCTGTTTGGTTGGGGATCCCTTCCCTTTTTCCCTCAGGCTTCCCCCTAGGGTTTTTTGCAGGTGATTCACGTGGATCTGGTCCCCTGCGTTTCTCGGTGCGGTGGAGGTGACGGTTTAGGGTTTGGACAGCTTCCCCCTTTTTCTTGTGAATCCTCGACGGGCTCTATGCTTGGACGGGATTCTTGGTCCCTGCTGCTGGGATCCTCTTTTGTTTTCCCGAGGCGGGTTCCTTGTGGTGCAACTCTCTGGTCACTTCCTGATGGACTGGATCCTCTTTGTGCTGGTTGTCGGCTTCCTACAGAATGGCTCTCGCTGAACTAAATGTTTTCCCGGTGGGCGGGATGGTTTCTCCATAGGGCGGGATCCGCAAAATCCGCCGATTTTCCCGCGAGGCGGGATCCTTTCTTTTCTGCTGGTTTCCTGGATGGCGGGATTTCCCTGTTGCTTCCCGCTAGGCGAGACTGTTTGTGGTGGTTTTGACTGCTTCCCGCGAGGCAGGATTTTATTATAACGATTTTTCTTTGCTTCCTTCTGGGCGGGATCTTCTCGATGGTGGTTTTTGGCTACTCCCCGCTGAGCGGGATCTCCAAAACTACTTTTTTTCTTATTTGTTTGTTTCCCGCCGAGAGGGATTGTTTCATGCTTACTGTTACCGCTGGGCGGGATTTCTATTTTGGTGTTCAGTTTCAAGGGATTGATGCCCTAGGCCCATTGCTTATGTAATCAGGTTTTGGGATCCTTGTTAAAACCCGCTATAAATACAAACACAAAAAACTTATGATAGTAGCTAATGAGACCAAAAAATCCTCATAGGATTTAAAGGGTCTTGTCAGTTTTTCATATCCTCAATCATTTTAGGGTTTATCATAATTCCTTCTTATAATATAATGTCCTAAATACTCAATCTCCCTTTAATTAAAAAATACTTGGAACATTATTTTTCCCTCCTCCCAAGTATTGCTATAAATGAGAATATCATTAAAGAACACTAAAAATGAATTTTTGGAAGACAGTCAAAATTTTTACATACCTACTTGAGAAATGAAGTGCTCCCAATTTACATACCTACTTGTGATTTGTGCTTTTACATCCTTAATCTCTCATTTGAAAGGGAGGTTATTGGGTGACTATTGGAAGCGCAAATCCGGACCCAAAACCTGATTTTTGGCCACAAATATCCACAATTTTTTTTGAAAACAGCCGATAATCAGTTTTGGACCCATCCCAAGTGGATTGGTGCTGAAACAGTGTCCCAAACGGTGGTTATCCTACCCCCGGGCGCTCCCCAAACTGTCACAGTCCTATTCGCCCCACCCTAGGATGATTAGAAATCTATGATATAATTCTCTAGTTTTTCTTTTGCATTTGATTCTAGATAGGTTAAATAGGCTACAGTTCAAATTTCATTGCATTATGAGCAATTTTTACCAGGTTTTGGTTATTTCCCGCCTTCACTAACTTGCAGATGGCACCAGAAAAATCTAGATCCTAGACGGAAAATTGGAGAAGTATGACCATCTGGGTCTTCCCAAAACACCCCCAATTAGCTAACCCCAACTTTTTAGGTCATTTGGAGCTTCCTAAGCAGGACATTGAATAGGGTGCTTTTTGACATATTCTTGCAGACCTATTCGTCCCACCCTGGAGCGAATACAAATATGTGAGGAATTTCCAGACTCTTATTTTTGTAGTGGTCTTATGATAATATCTTTATGCTTCTATCAAAATTTCTGGTCAATAAGAGGTCATTTGATAGTCATTTTATTATTTTCATGCATACATTGACAGTAGGCCTTGGGAAATACATGTTTCATTCGGTTTGCAGGTGCTACTAATATTTTCTGTTTCTTTGAACACAGGTTTCCAACAGCAAAGGAGAAGGAAAGATCAAATAATCACATACGCAAGTGGCGGTGACATTTTGGTCTGCCCATCTTACATGTGGGCATGCGGAAGAAGGATTGTTCTCCATGGATGTTGTGACGAGAAACATATTTGACGCTCCTATCCCCTAAAAAGGAAGGAGAAGTATTGTAAAACAATTTACAAAGCGTATCAATAAAGAGATTACCATATTTCATATTGTTTTTATCTTGTGTCAATTTGTATATGTTCTTTCTTGTTCTCTCTTGTGGCATATTCCTTTTTGTTTCCGTATCCTTGTGCTTTCAGTGGCGATCACGGTGGGACCTCTGTTCCTTAATTTTTAAGAATAAATTTTTGATTAAATTTGCTTTTTCTTTTGATTACAGGTACCAAGTTTTTCAACACTGGACTATTTTAGAGCAAACATTTAGAGACATCTGACTTGGGCATAGAAGAGATAGAGGTCTTAAACATCTTTTGTCAATTTTTTTGCTTTATGTTCTCTGGTTATTTGCTTGCATAGGAGAGTTTGAATGCTTGCATGCTTCATTTATGCAACTTAAAAGGAACCCCACACACCACGTGGTAACTTAAACAACAAGGCATTGGTCATAAAACCCCAACCCTTGAGCAAGACCAAAGGTGGTGTAGACACCAAAATAGCACCAATCCGATTATGTGACTACAAACACTGATCGCATTGACACACAGCCTTTCGAGCAGCCTTCAGAGGTCAAAAAGTGGTCCTAGCCACTTACACAGTAGTTTTGGAAGGTACCAATCCGGTTACACGACAGTGCTTTGGTTATTTCCCATTTACTTTCTTTGACCGTTTTGACTTCCCTGGTGAGAAGGCCCAACTATCGAATGTATCCTCCAAATCTGGCTCAGGTTTTATACTTAAGCAAATGCTACATTTAAAACCCTTAAGCAAATTCTACATTTAAAACACTTATGCAAATGCTACATTTAAAACACTTAGGCAAATGCTGCCTGTCGCGATATCGCGACAGGCACGATATTGCGACGATCGCGATGTCATGACAGTCGTGATGTCGCGCTGTCGTGATATCATGACTGTCACGATATCGCAATAGTCGTGACGTCGCACTGTCATGATATCATGATAGTCATGATATCGTGACAGTCATGATGTCGTACTATTGCGATATCGTGACAGTCGCGATGTCGTGTTATCGCGATATCGCGACAGTCATGATATCGCGGCAGCTACTGCCACTACGCCCTGTTTCACTTTTAGTGTTGCGATATCGCGACATCGCGATATCATGACAGGAACCTCACATTTATGCCTAGGCAGATTTTAAACATTTAAAGGCATATTTAAAACATTCAAAAGCAGATTTTAAACATATAAAAGCAGACATTTAAACATTTGAAAGCAAACATTAAAACATTTGCGCCTGGGCAAACATTAATCAATTAAAAGCGGACATCAAACAAACAAATGTGGACATTAAAAGCAAACATTAAAAAATTAAAAGGCGGACTGTAAACCAATCGAAGTTGGACATTTAAACAACTAGAAGTGGAAGTCAGTCAAGTGCGTGGGCCGTTAGAGGACTATCACAGAGGCATTCATGAAATCCCGAGTCATTGAGGACTTTCCTCTCTCGTGGGAAGACATGACCGCCACATGGCACCTATGACCAACACATGGCACTTATGCACGCCTATCCAAAGAGACCCCCTTGGTCTATAAAATGGTGGAATTTTCCACCCAAAAATGAGGAAAATGTTGAAGTAGCGAAGCCCTGTCAGTTTACGACCAACCGTTTTAAGCCTCGATTCACGTCATCCGCATCCATGATTTCTTCTGCAAGGGAGGTCATCGGGCACTTATGGAAAACATGAATCTGGATCCATTGATCCATCCATTCGTCGACCAAGCTCAGAGATTCTGTTTGTATTTCTTTTGCATAATAACAGCGCCAGGATCTTTTGCATAAGTATTTCTTTTGCATAGTTTTATTTTATTTCATTTTATTCTATTTTTGAATCTGTTGTTTTAATCAATTTGCCGATAAATATCAACACATAGGTTTCATTTCATTTCACTTTCATGAATGTTACATTTTATCATGATTTCGGGAGTTAATTCCAATCTGCTATTCTAATCATTTTCTTTGCACGTATGTCTTATTTGTTTCAAGGATCAAATGCTTTTATTTTTGATACAGGTGCTACTAAACGGTTTGATGTTTCTTTGAACATAGGAAGAACAACAAAGATCAAATATTCACCAGCACAAGCGACGGCGACATCTTAGCCCACCCATTTTAAATGTGGACACGTGGAAGGAGAACTGCTAAAGACAGATTGTAACCAAAACACGCTAATCCTCCTAGCCCTTAAAAGGGACGGAGAGAGATTGTAACCGAATCTGAAATTATATTAATAAAAAGGGTTGTGCTCCTGTTGCTCATTTTATGTTAATTTTGATTCGATTACGTTCATATTATTTTATGCATGTTCATTTGGTATCAAGTTAGTATTGTTTTTCTTTCGGAATCTCGTGTTAGTATTGTCCCACCGTGATCGCCACTAAAAACACGAGATTCCAAAAGAAAAACAATACTAACTTGATACCAAATGAACATGCATAGAATAAGATGAACGTAATCGAATCAAAATTAACATAAAATGAGCAACAGGAGCACAGCCCTTTTTATTAATATAATTTCAGGGAATAGAGGTACCCCCAGCTTGATGATCTTTGTGCGCCGGATCGGGCTCTGTAGGGATTGGCACGAATGGATCATCCCTATGTGCGGAGATGAGGGTAGGATATGCCCTAGGAACTGATATTGCTATGGGATCTCTGGGCGGAAGTTGATCTCTTTATGCCCAAAGTGGCGGATGTAACGCTTGGTCCCATTGCGGTGGGTTAACACGCCACTCATGCCCTAGTATTATGTTTACATGTTGAATTGCTTCATCGATATTTATGGGATGTCGATGCTGTCACATGTGATTGTTGTGGGCTATCTCTGTTTTATCCTCACCTTCGAACAGTGAGTACAACTCATCAAAATTTGGAGATTCTGAGACATAGAGGACTACATCATCAAGTAGCCCTACAACCAGGGGTTGATCCTCTTTGAAAGGAGCCTCATGTAAGTTGGGCCTTGGGAGCTCCAAAAGCTTGGTCTCTACCGACTCTAAGTTCTCTAGTGTTTTGCATGTATCAAGGGATTTTAGCTCCTCCTCTTTGGTCGGTTCCTATTGAGGAACTTGGGGCCTATGGAGGGGTGGCCATATAGCACCCCCCATGCCTTGGTAGGGATTTTCATCTCGCTCTTCTTCTCGCTCTGATTCCTTAGAGGCTTCTTGATGAATTTCTAAGGGTGGCCCATAAACCTGAGTGGGTTCCTGAGGAAGGCACCCATCATTGGTTATAGGAGTAGCCTCCCGCTCATGTCTAGGAGGCATCGAGGGTGGTGCTTGATAAGGTCACGGAGACTTGTTTCGCACCCGAGGGTTGTGCCTCTCATAATTTTTTGTCTTATGCATGTGAGGGGTTGGAGTCCTCTCCTGCATAGTGTGTTGGAACAACTCATCCTTCTGGCGTTGAAGGTGCTTTTTGTTAATATGGTACAGTTACTCTAACTATAGTCGCTCTTGCTCAAGTTGCCTGAGTTGCACCCGATGGGCGACATGTTCGGCAAATTCTAAGATAGTTGGTCCTGTCGCCTCATGTCTAGAAGGTCTAGATGCCTCTCCTAGATATCTATCTTAGTCGTAGTGATCCAAGATATCTATAGGCCGCCTCCCTCTGTTGGAGGTAGCGGCATTTATCCGAGGCTCTGGCCTCAGTGTGTGACCATGGTATCTAGCAGGTGCGGAGGTGTATCTCCCGCGATGTATATTGTTTTTGAGGAAGGTAAGGGTTTTCCTCGTGCTCTCTTTCGTAAGTGAAAATGAAATGGGTGGGGTTGGCTCGCCCCTCCTAAGGAGCCTTGTGCTCTGGATTTGTCTTTGTAATCCTAACAACTAGAGGGGGTGAAGGAGGGAGAGTGTAATCACACGGTTCCTCCTGTCGGACCCTATGTTGACCTAGCGCTTCGTCATGCGGTGACCACTCATAGCGAGCATCTAAGGGAGCTCTCCTATTGATGTACCCTTCATGGAAGGGTGTGTGTTGGGCGCTATGCTGAACAGGAGTGCCCCTAGAAGAGGTGTCCCTATAGTCCTTTTTTGTTAAGGTGTAAAGGGGACTGCCTTGTGTGTTAGGTCGCCAAGGTGGTATGACCAAATCCTTGGGATTGTAACGGAGGTGACTCGTGCCTCCTTGGACATTCCCCATAGCATCCACCCATGATTGGGCTTGGCTATGGGTGTACACCATTGTGGTACCTTTCTACTAGCTAAGTAGATTTCTATATTTTCGTTAATGATTTTTGATATTTTTTTGTTACACTAAGCAGAAATGAACACACACATACACAAATGGTGATTATCTCTTTTAAAGATTAATAGTGTGTCCTAAACTAGTTTAGTGCATTTTGATGATTTTGTTTTTGTTTTTGATTTTTTTTTTGAAGAACGTTTAAATGCATAATGGAGGCTCATATAACTCCCAAAATGGTTGCCCCTTCAATATACCAACCAGGCCGATATACCAACCTCTCTATATACCCGCCCTTACGAGAGGGAGACTATAGGTACGTGAGAGCAGATGGTACATGGTACATAGGTAGTACAAAAAGGGGATTGTCCTGTTAATGGCACCTACCATATAAGACTTATCCTCGTGCGTTGGGAATCACCCCAGCAACACTCGATCAGCTTTCATCAGGATTTATGCCTAACAACAGTGATAATCGGGGTAATGGATGCAAAATCAAGCCAAGGTGGTGATGAAATCCACCGATGGTCTTGATCAAGGGCTGGGGTTTTACGACCAGCTCCTTGGTTTAATTTTACCACATGAAGTGTGTGTGGTTCTTTTTATTTAAAATTGAAACAGGCAGCAACCTATTTCCTTAAGAAGGCAAACATGATAGAAAATAGAAATATCACAGCAAAAAATGATAGGGACAGTTAGAAACCGTTACCTCTTTTTTGCCCAACTCGGTTTTCTTTTCCGTCCAAATCGGCTGTTTTTGATTCTCGGCCTAGTACCTGCAAGCATAAAAACATAAACTTTAATTAGTTTCTGAATCTTAAAAAAAAAATAGGGGACAGAGTCCCACCGTGATCGCCATTGGAAACACGAGATTCTGAAATAAAAACAATACTAACTTGATACCAAATGAACATGCATAAAATGAGATGAATGTAATCGAATCAAAATTAACATAAAATGAGAAACAGGAGCATAGCCCTTTTTATTAATGTAATTTTGGATTCGATTACAATCTCTCTCCATCCCCTTTAAGGGCTAGGAGGATTAGCATGTTTCGATTACAATCCGTCTTTAGTAGTCTTCCTTCCATGTGCCCACATTTGAAATGGGTGGGCCAAAATGTCGTCGTTGCTTGTGCTGGTGAATCTTCAATCTCTGCTGCTTCTCCTATGTTTAAAGAAACAACAAAAAGAGTTTAGTAGCACCTGTTGTTAAAACAAAGCATTCGATCTTTAGAACAAATAGAACTGCAGATTGGAGGACTCAGAATACTTTGAAACCTGCATATTAGTGAGAATGAAATAAAAATAAAACCCGCATGTTGATATGCATTCGATCTTTAAAACAAATAAAACATGCATGGATGATTAGAACAATAGATTGCAGCAGATCCTGAAATCAAAATGTAAAAGATCTCGATGCTATTAACCCTGGTGAAGGCATGCTTGAAATCACAATCTTGAAATCATAATCTTGAAATCATAATGCAAAAGAAATAAAAACAGAACGGTAAGCTTTGTTGACGAATGGATGGATCCATGGATGCGGATTCACGTTCTCCATGAACGCCCGATAACCTCCCTTGCAGAAGAGATCACGGATGCGGATGACGTGAATTAATGCTAAAACGCCTGGCTACAAACTGGTAGGGCTTCGCTGCTCCAAATGTCTCCTCTTCTTTTTTTTTTGGGTGGGAAAAGTCCACCATTTTATAGACCCAGGGGGTCTCTTTGGATAGGCATGCAAAAGCGCCATGTGGTGGTCATAGGTGCCATGTGGCGGTCATGTCTTCCCACGAGAGAGGAAATTCCTCTATGACTCGGGCTTTCATGAATGCCGCTGTGACAGTCCTCTAACGACCCACGTAACTGATTGACTTCCACTATCAGTTGTTTAATGTCCATTTTCGTATTTTTGTCAAAATGCCTGTATTTTTTTAAAGTCTGCCTTCGTTGGTTTAATGTGCACTTTTAATTGTTTAATGTCTAAAGTTCACCTTTAATTGTTTAATGTTTGCTTTTAATGGTTTAATGTCTGCTTTCAAATGTTTAATGCCCACTTTTAATGGTTTAAAATCAGCCTTTGATTGGTTAATGTCTGCCTTTGATTGGTTAACGTTCGCCAAGCGCAAAGGTCGGAGTTCGTCGCGATATCGCAATGTCGCGATATCGCGACACTAAGAAGAAAACAAGGCACAGGGTGGGAGTTGTCGTGATGTCGCGACAGCGCGATGATCGCGCTATCGCGACGTCGCGCTATCGCGACTGATGCAATGTTGCGCTGTCGCGATGTCGCGGTTGTCGCGACGTCGTGCTAGTCGTGATATCGCGACAGCGCGGTCGCGGCTATCGTGATGTCGTGATAGCACGATGTCATGACAGTCGCGACATCGCGACAGCGCGATGTCACGACAGTCGCGATATCGCAACAGGCAGCATTTTCCTAAGTGCTAAAAGTAGCATTTGCCTAAGTGCTAAAAGCAGTATTTGCTTAAGCTCAAAACTCGAGCCGGACTTGGAGGATATATTCGATAGTTGAGCCTTTTCACCAGGAAAGGCAGAACGGTCGAAGAAAGCAAACGGGAAATAACCAAAGCACTGTCCCATAATCGGATTGGTGTTGTTTTGGTGTATACAATATGCACCATTCTTGTACTTTTTATGCCATGCTTATCTCAAATCATTTACTTGTACTTTTTATGCCATGCTTATCTCAAATCATTTACAATTGAAAGTGATACATCAAATAATAAAAATTAGGAAGTACCAATGCAACAAGGGAGGCCATTAGATTTCACTAGTAAATCCACCATAGGCAAACATTTGAAATATTCAACACATAAGAAATAAATTATCACAATCCTTCATGTGATGGTACATCAACCACCATATCTTATGGTCCAATATTTTTACATCAACACTAACCATCATAGCCTCAAAACATACAAAGCCAGATTAAACATGAGCTATTTATTATTATTTTTTAAAAATGATTATTTATTATTTTTTTAAATAATATTTTTTATACAATATCCACAACCTGGGTGGCTTGTTGTTAAATATTTCGCCACAGCAGAAATATTTATTTTTCTCTCATCTTACAATACTTTAAATTTCCATAATAGAAACTTAAACTAGAAAATGAATTCTTTATTTGGTCTGCGGTTCCGGATTGTGAAGAGGATGAGGTGTAAATAGATTGAGTGTAGTCATCTCATCAGCAGGTGAGCGCATGATCTTCTCCATGTCAAGGGTGACGTTCCTGTGCATATCAAAAGAAGAAGATCTCATGGTACCGTCTGCCTGCAACGGAAATAGCTCCAACAAAGGCGGCAAACTATTTTTTTCCTCTTCTTCTTCACTGGAAATCATCTCTTCTTTACTGGAAATCATCTCTTCAGCACCAATGGGCTCCTACAAGAACAACATCACTTGTCAAAACATAAACATAATTGAATTTGACCCTAATGAAAAGAAATAGCCGGAATGGGCATATACGGGATGGCTTTTTTCGGAAGCTGATTGTGTAGTGGCATATTCTGATGTTTGCGGTGGGGCTGCTGCAACAACAAATAAAATAAAGACATTATAATAACAGTCTCTACAGAGAATCTATTTAACAAATAAATAAAGACATTATAATAACAGTCTGTCTGTCTCGTTTAGGTTTAGAGATTAACTCACGCATTTCATTCGAACGGCGGAAACCAGTGGATTGTTCCCGCAGGAGCAGCAGCATATCGTAGTACTTTTGTAGTGTTGTTACACCTTCTTGCTGCTGCTGCTGCGAAGTGGGCTTAGACTTTGACGTTCTTCTTCTTTTATAGGTGACTTGCTCAGGCATGTTTGGATTGTTAGTTGTAACAGAGATAACAACTGATATTATACCGAGACGCTTCAGGTTTCCAAATGGAAGAGATGTGCCTTGCAAGAACCCTCAGGTAGGTTTCTAAATGGAAGCGATTTCAGATTTCAGTGCCAGCTAAATAAATAGACCATTCAAATTTTGAATAGAATCAATTTATTTGGACTCATGATAACTGCATGTACACTGTGCATGTACACTCTGAAATTAGATTATCTTTCCGTTGTTATTTTTATTTATTTATAGTAAGACCCGTTGCTATTTTTATTATTCTCTGTTTACAAGTAAAATAATAATATATTAAACCTTTAATTTATTATTTTTTAATTTTAAATAATTATTATATGATTTTGTTAGTCTTACAATGGCACTGAGAGGGGGGGTGAATTAGTGCAGCTATTTTAAAACTTAATGCTTTGACTCTTAAAGCCAAAACAAAAGAAAGCTAAAACCAGAAACAACAAGTACCACAAGAGAGCATAACATAACACAAGATGTAACGAGGTTCACCAGTTTTGGCTACTCCTCAAACTAGACTGCTTGGACTCCCATCCAAATCTAGCCATTGCAAAGCACCAACTTTACAATCAATTTACCAGCATCCACTGGAAGGAGCACCAACCCCTAATTTACCAGCATCAACTGGAAGGAGCAACAACCCCTGATTCCAAGCACCAACTTGGATTTCTATTTTCAATTTTGATTGACATAAAAATGCCTTCAGTGTTACAAGATCCTCACTGGTCTAGCTTACATCAAATCAATCTCATGGAAACATACACTCTTTTACAGTTCTACCTTCTGCACACTTACAGCCCTTTCATATGGCTTGCTCTTGCAGCTCTTCACAGCATTAACACAACACTGTTATAATCTCTTACAACACTCTCACGACTCACTTACGACCAGACCTCTTTCTACGACATCTTCTATCACGCAGTGACAACTTCTTCTCTGTACGATTATTCTTTTATAACCTTTCAATCCTGCATGCAATCGAATCACATACTCTAACTGTTCGAATCCATGCAATACGGCTGTTCGGTTCCATGCACTTCGACTGTTCGAAACCCTGCAATACGTCTTTTGAATCCATGCAATACGGCTATTTTGTTTCATGCACTTCGACTGTTTGAAACCCTACAATACGGTGTTTCGATTTCTTGTAGTATGGCTATTTTGAATGCTGCAAACATATCTTCTCGAAAAGCATATCTTGATCCTTCATATTTGGCTCTTTGAATACAAGCAAAATATCTGTTCGATTCCATGAGTGCGACCGTTCAAAGGCTATAAAAAAGACTTTTCAAAAACCTTTTGATACTTTAAATTTGATTCTTCGAATACATGCAAATGGCTGTTCGAATGCATGACTGACACTTGTCAATCTGTAACTGCAGATCTGACATCAGTTACATTTTATGTAACTGGCTGCATGATTTTCCTGTCTGCTTTTTTTGACACGTGTCACCTTGCATGCTCCTACGGGTTTTACCTGCCAGACTGTTACCTGTCGTGATATCGCGACACTTTTTGAAGCCACACACTTCATGCCCTTGCTGTCATGAAATCATGACCATTTTGGCTTTGACAACTTTCCTTCTATTCATGTCGCGATATCGCGACACTTAGAACTTTTGCTGACGTCATCCTCAAGCGTGTCGTGAAATCGCGACCGTTTTGGCTCTTGGAAGCTTTCCCTGCATCTTGTCACAATATCGTGACACTTTCAACATTTGCTAACGTCATCCTTAAGCATGTCACGAAATCGTGACCGTTTTGGCTCTTGGAAGCTTTCCCTGCATCTTGTCGCGATATCGTGACACTTTCAACATTTGCTGACGTCATCCTTAAGCATGTCGCGAAATTGTGACGCTTTCGGCTTCCAGCAGCTTTCCTTTCATCCTGTCGTGAAATCGTGACACTTTTCAACTTTGCTGACGTCATCCTTAAGCATGTCACGAAATCGTGATGCTTTCGGCTTCCAGCAGCTTTCCTTTCATCCTGTCGTGAAATCGCGACGCAAAATCATGACGTTTCTGACTCTTGCTGACGTCATCATCCTGCTTGTCGCAAAATCGCAACACTTTCGGCTTCTGTACACTCTTCTTTGCCAGCAGCAATGAAAAAGGAACATGTCACGAAATCACGACACTATGCTTCATGCAATGGCGAAATTTTTACATCTTTGTGCCTTATGTTTTCACCTTGCCTCATTTCATGAAATTTTGACTTGTAATATCATTCGCTGCATCTTTCAGTTCTACACTTTTGACTAGTAGCGAAATTGCTACACCTTAGTTTCC
>JAQPPZ010004268.1:0-15433 GCA_028583015.1 Wollemia nobilis
CAAAATATTAGTAGAAAGATATGTGTCCATTAAAACTAATGGATATATCATTATTCCTCGTAAAATTACACTTAAATTTTAATTTGACAAGAGTGCTTGAGTGTAATTTTAGCCATTTTTCACTCTCTCACTTTATGCCATGATAAATTTCTTGGGAAATTTCTATTTGGGGTCAACAGGATTGAATAAAATTCATTGAGACCCTTAATCATTTCATCATTTTTCTTTACTATATTGGGTTTTATTTCATTGGTATATTTTTGGTGTCATTTGGAAATTGATCCAAGATTATAATTGCAATCCAATCACCTATAGAGGTTGGATTGGTTTCTTAATGCATCTGTTTATTGGGTAGTGGATTTATATTTTCTAAGAAAATGGAAAACCTATACCTATTAGAGCCCTCTTAGCAACCATTGGAAGGTTTTTTGGGGTATCCACTTAGGGTAAAGTTAGACTTAGCTATCACCAAAAGGCTAAATATCATTCATTAGCTTGGTACCAGTGATTAGCATCACATATTGGCATGGGGATCTTTATACCTACTATCATATTTTAGTGTGGTCCCTTCCTAGTTGAAGTTTTTGTCATCCTTGTAGCAATAGATGTTTGGTGAATAGAAGGATCTTCAACAAACTTCATATTCAACTACCTTCATCAACCCTACTTTAAACTTATTTCTTTAGACAAAGTGTCTTTCTTTAATTGGGAGGTTAATATTATCTAGGGTTTATGACTTGATAGAGGGATAACCCCCTCTTTATACAAATATTTCCTAAGTAGATCATAGGAGAACCCTCAAACTCTATCAATTATCCCTAACAATCTTATTTTGCACAACTTAATTGGTAAAAGCATGCTTGTCTAATATCCTTATTTAACCTCGATCATGGTAATAGTCTCATTTTTCATATGATTAGATTTTTGGTAGTGAATGATAACCCATACGAAGGCATATATTTACTATGAATTTGTTAGTCATTTATTATCATCGAGTGGATACCTTTCTTGCATTGATTTTATTTTGAGCATATCAATATCTCTTGTAAAACATGACATCATTACTTGATCTTGTGTTGATGTTCTATAATGTTCATTGAGCGCTTCTTGGTACATGCATATAATATCAACCATTAGAGTTTATAGATATTGTGAGGATATTTTATCACCTACTCTAGATCATACACATCCCTTAAAGTGTCGATAATAATAGCCTTCAAGATACTACCTTATATTGGTTGTAGAAGCACACCTCCTTATGAGGGTTGGACCAAGTGTCACCATTAATTACAAAGGTGGTGTGTTGTAGGTCACATATGGGATTTTATTGATCAATAGAGAGAGCTTCCTCAATTTCTTATTTCTAAATTCTACAATGTTCTCTTGCATGGCATCACTTCCCTTTGATTGGATTTGTAGTTGGAACCATTATAATTCTACTTTTGTAAGACATCAATCCCTTTGACACCAAAAAAATTCTTTGATTGTTCTTCTCAAATACATACATACATACATACATACATACATACATACATATATGTATGTATGTATATGAAATATATATAATATAAACACTATGTATAGAGAAATACCTGATGATAGATCACCCCATGATAGTTGGCTAGAATACTTTGTTACGATCAAACATCCAAGTCTCATATTTCCATTGCTCTACATAGTCATTGAGGATGTATGGGTGCATATCATCTATGAAGTAGTTAGATTTTTAAAATTCTTCTTCTAATATATAGGCTTACCCCTCTCCATTCTCCTTAGTATTTTCTATATGTGGTACATGTGGAGGATCTCCATCAAGATAGTAAATTTGGTTTTGTACTTGGTTTGGAGTAGCATGTGATTCTATTCTAATGACAAGTATTCCATGATCTTAATAGTGAAGTATCTAAAGAGGTATATTCCAAATATGGTTGGGAGATCATTCACCACTATGTCTTGATAACCCATAAATTTAGGGTGTGCTTGGAGTGCTAAATGAAAGCCATGAATTAGACCAAATATTGGCATTGGAGTGTTGTCTAATTGCACCACCCTACTGTTGGTTTTATCTAGTGATAGGTCAAGTGCCTCTACTACTCTTTTTGGTATAATTGATGTGTTACACCCTATGTTAACTATGTAGTTATGTATTAGTTGATCTACGTAGATTAGGGTTAGGTAGACTGGCATATGATTAGGCATTTTGGATTCTATTATTGAGAGTTATAGCAATATGGATGTACATTATTCATTCAGCTCTTTCTACTTATGTCCTCTTCTATGTTCATCTATTCTAGAATAGAGAGGTGGTCCTAAAGAGGCATGGCTATAGTTGAATTCATCATGTGATCCATCACATTGAAGGATCCATAATAAGGGGTTCTTGGAATGGTTGACATTGTTGAAAACCTAGTCCTTTCTATCATTAAATATGACCTTAGTATATTTGCAATAGGTTGACTTAGAGTCTCAGGGGGAGCTATTATCATTGTTGGGACTAATCAAACCTAATTCTTTATTGTAACTTGTGTTGGAGGGGTATTTAGGTTGCTTTATTCTCTTATCTAACATATAGAATCTATTGTGATAGGTATACCGTACTATTTAATAGTCCTCCTCTTGGCCTATGTGTTATATTTTTATCAAACTTATGACCTCATGCTTGAGGGGTCTTCTTCATCCAACATAGTGTATACTTCTACTTCATCCTATGTAGTAAAGATATGCTTTATAGTTAAGGAATTATAATTTGATGGTGTGATTAGAGACTGAATGATAGGTTCTAGACTCAACATTGGTACTTCTAACTAAGGAGCGTGTGCAATAATGTGGTTGTAAGGGGATATCTTGACAGCTTGATATTCCATTCTAGCATAATAATTTTAAGAAGGATAGTCAAGAGTAGGATAGTGCCATCTATTAGGATCTTCAATGTAGTTGTTCTGGGTGGAGACTAAGTGCCTTGTTAAGCTTGTAAGAATTTATTGTACTAGAAAAAAGTATGTACTATCTCCTAAGTCAAGACTTAAAAATGACTAGGATTCTTGTTGGTAATAAATGGAGACTTGTGATATCTAGATAGAGATGGATGGACACTTGGGTTTACCTATTATAAATAAGGTTTTGGATAAATTTGGTAGGGAAATATTTTGATATTATACTACCTCTCTAGTTAAATTACCCACTTATGCAACAATATAGGGTCCTCATAGTTTTTACTAACTCATCCATTTTGGCATGTACAGGAGAAGAAATTTAATTTTTATTTGAGTACACAACAAGATGATTCAAACTAGTGGTAGATTGTATGATTAAAGAGGAATGATAAGAGGATTAAATAGAAGGAAATAATGGTCTAGGTATTAGGATTTTATTTGTATTGAATCCTTTTTAGCTTGAATGTATATCTCATAGGCCTGTGATAGTGAGTTTCTACCCTTAGACTTGACCATCTTGGCAATCTTAAAATTGAAATATTTTAGATAGTAAATAAATTTTATACCTAGAGGTGGTTAGATCTTGTGAGGGATCCTTTTCTAAGTCTTATGGGATTGGATGTTGAAATCATCCATTATCTCTATAGGTGCCCTCTTGATGATCATGAGTTGATCTAGGAGAGATGCTCCATATATTTTCTCTCCAAATCTATTTATAAATAGCTTTGTCAACTGGTCTCAAATTTTGAATGATCATGGAATGAGACTAAGGTACCATTCATTAAATCTCCCTCAAAAATATATTTCTAACATCCTTAAGGTTGTATCTTTATTTCTAATAAAATGCATAATTTTGTAAGTATTCTATTAGAGTGAGATCATCTTCTCCTAAGAAGTTAGGTAAGGATTTGAGCATTGAGGTAAGAATCACATTCCATATGTTTTTTGGAATAGGTGAAATTAGTGGATATCTATCATTTCGTGTTGAAAATATTTTGGGAGGATGATGTACTACAACTACTATGTTCCACCATTGGTTCCTCCTTTATATTTTGTTTAGTGGTGGTAACAACTCTTGTTGATTAGCTTGGATGAAAATTTTGGTTATGGGTTTTCCACTCATATAAATTTAGGCCCTTACTTTGAGAATAGAGTCATAAAATGGGGATATTTTACTTCAACGAGCTAATGAGATAAATACCCCCACTATAATCTTAGTCTATATTTTATCGAATGACTTCTTCAAAGTCTATCTCTTTTCAAGCATAATCACCAAATGACTTTTTTTGTGCTTCACTTCAAGTAGGTGGACTATGAACTTCACCTAACTTATAGTCAAATTATTCAATCTTCATGAAGCAAATATAGAAGGTCATCCCTTAAAGCATGCTTGATGAGCCAGATGCACTTGTGCCTTACATAGATAAACATAGTAGGAAGTCATATATGGTTGACTACCTACGAGGAAACCTTTGGGGTTTTTAATCAAGGTTGGATCCTCATAAAAGCTAATTTTTAATGCATATATACCTCTACATGTTGAGACTAGAGGGTTTATAGGGAAATGAATTTCAATGAAAGTAAAAAATAAGAAAAGTAAATATTTGCAAAAAAGTAAAATCTAAGCTATGGAGGTGATGTGCCAAATAATTAAAACCCCACTTCCAGCTATAACAAGTGGAAATAATTAACATGAAATACACCATCCTAGGTCTAAGATAACACAACCAAACAAACACATTAATAGGAATAAAAAACAAGTTAATGAAAAGAGGACAAAACAAAATTAGTCATGGCTTCCATTAAAATACCCAAAAATATTACAAGATAATGAGGCCTAGATATTTTAATGCTCCTTAGGCAATCGACCAAGATTTAGGCTTCCATTATTATAATAAAATATAAAGGGGGATGAAAGGAAGATCCTGCAAGGCTAGGTACTAGACATGAGAAAATAAATTCCAATACCTTTTACAATAAAATTGGTCTTGAAGGGTTTCTTCCATCTAAATTTTCAAATAGAAGGCCCACAAATTATCCTTTATTTTATAGCTAAAATTCTTCTACAACTATAAATAGTAGCCTCGAGGTCTCTAGACCTCAAACCATAAATATTGAGAGCTTTCATGTCTTTGGATGACAAATTAACACTAACTCATCTCTTTGATGTTATGTTGGTGTGGTTATTCCATTAATTATTTATTTAGTTTCTCTTGGAATGTATTACCTTGCTAACGTAGTGGGCATGACCTTACTTACTGATGTATATCAATAGGATAAGCTCACACATATGGTGGGTGATTGTCATGGATGACATACAGTTTTTTTTATAAGCTAGGTCATAAAAATCAATATTTATTGCCATTGACAGGTGATTCTCTAAATGCTCCTTTATCAATATTCTATCTTACATGCATAGTTACCATGTGTATTTGAGTGAGGTGGAACTTTCTTCGGTCAATGGTGGACCTTCATAATTCAAACATTTACACTCTCCTCCCTAGGCTCCCAATTGGTCACCGTGTGTTGATCTTTAGGATCTGTTGGAGCCTTGTATTTTTTGTTCTTTCCTCTATCAAAAGGACCCTACAGGTTTTTGGATTGAAAATCAATGGCCTACAAGCCTTAGCGCCCTTGATGAGACCTATTTGGAGTAGAAGATAAAAATCAGTCATAGATGGAGAATCTAACATTCAACATAGATTTTAAGCTTGCGTGTATTTTTTTTAAATCTCTATCCTTTTGATTGAAATCAGGAAACACCTTTCAACTATACTCTTTGGCTTGTCTTGCTTCCAACTAATTTTCCTTAGAGTGAAGTGGGGCTATAGGCAAAAATTACCTACACCTATCAATATCAAAATATATTTCTCTATGTAAAATATGCATGTGGTTGATACCTTTAAGAATAGAGCAACCCGATTAACTAAAAAAAAAACTTAATATAATGTTGAGGTAGTTCTAACACCACTAAATGTTCCAAATCTTCCACAATATATTGAACCTTAAAAGATTTATCTATATCCATATTAAATTTATTATTATAATAAACATAAACAAATATTCTAAATATAATAATTAAATTAAACTTGTTGTAGCTATAATAACCAAATCATCTAAAGGAATTTTATTTTTCTATCAAACTTGGATAAGTTATCATATTTTAGTAAATAAGGTGGATCAAACTTTGATCTGATATAAAATCCTCTTTTAATGATTTTAGCTAGATCTACCTTCTATAAATAATTTGTAGTAGCATGTAGTTCAGTCAATCATGAGTTTTATTTAATAGTTTTATTTTCATCTACATACGCCATGTGAATAGACAAGACATTTTAAAAAATCTCATATCGTGATTCATTTCTACATAGATATCAAATAGGATTGGATGATCATTGTAAGTATCCAAACTTGTCAAATACCCAAAACCTTTATTATATTTATCTAGAAATTTACATATTAAACACCTTAATTTAACTATTGTAATTGATTTTCAACGTAACTACTATATCAATATTTAGAAAATTACCCTCAAAAATCATCTATTGTATGCATAAAATTAGGGTTTTATCTCAAATCATTAGATATTTTAAGGATGAACTCTTGAATGTTTTGTGATGTATTCACCAAATTTCATTGTCTACCTTATAACCATTTACCAAGCAATAATCCACAACATCCTAACATGTGACATATCGATTATTTTTTATCATTTCACTTACATTATCCCTATTAATTGCTTCTAAACAAGTATAAGTATATTTCTAAATAATTTTAAGTTTTAGGGATTATGGTAATGTTTTATGATTAGTGGTATGCATTATTCCTTTTTTTCTCTATGCTTTTAAGCTTACACTTAAGACATAATAAAGGAAATAATTTTTTTTTTAATTTTTATGAAATAATAGTTTGATATTAGACGAAAAAAATATAGTGTAGGAATAAGATTTAATTTAGGGGTACTAATTAAAGATCCATCAATTTGAATCCTTTATCAAAAATTAATTAAAATATCAATTAGCATAGAAATATTATAAGTTGTGGATGCATGAATAATTGTACCATAAATATGTATGGTTTTTAAATGAAACCATAGAAGAATGTGCCTTTTAATATTTAACCAAGAAAAAATATCATAGAAAAATGAAACTACAAAATAATTCTTTGAGAGGTTAAAACTTATTTCTATTGCATAAAAATATTCAAATCTTGATTGTCATGTTTAGAGAGACAATATTTTGTTAAAAAAATGTATGAAGTTAAAAAATTTGATATGTATGAATCCAAAGGAGCAAACTTAAGAGCCATGATGCATTGGTTAAATATGGGTGACAAAGTCTCTAAAAAAAATTTCGAGCGCCTTTGCCCATCTGCTCATACTTCCCAATTCACTGCTTTGCAAGTTGATGGTCAAAGGTTCACATCTCTTGATGATATTTTTGGAGCATTTTTTAATCATTATAAAAGAGTGTTTGCTTCTCAGGGCCTCATCCATGATAGAGTGCAAGCTCTATAATCCTGTTGTCAAGTCATACCTACTAAGCTTACTCAAACTTAACAGGATTTTTGTGATGCACCTTTGAACCTGGAGGATCTCAAATAGGCTCTATCTCATATGGCAAATGATAAAGCACCTGGATTAGATGGTTTTCCTTTTGCATTTTATAAATAATGTTGGGACTTGGTGGGTTCTGATTTTTTGCAAGTGTATAAAGAGGCTATGCTTACTAGGTCATTGGAGAATCTCATCAACAAAGGTAATGTTAAGTTCATTATAAAAGGGGAGACCCTGAACTTATTTCTAATCAGCAGCAAATCACCTTGCTTAATGTCAGTTATAAAATAATTGCCATGGCTTGAGCTCTTAAACTCAAACCTATTCTTCCTGAGATAATCAGTTCTGAGCATACTAGTTTTGTTTAGAACAAATATATTCTAGATAATGTTATTGTTTTTTGGGAAGGGATGGAATGGGCTAGATCCTCTGGTCAAGTTGTTATTTTCCTTAAGATTGAATTTGAGAAGGCTTATGATAGAATATAATGGTTATTTATTACTTCTATGCTAAAGGCTCTAGGTTTTGACCCTTATTTTATTAGGATTGTACTTATGTTATTAAAATATGCCTCTACTGTGTTAACTCTGAACAAGAGACAATCTCAGAATATTCAATTAGCCCGTTTTGTCAGAAAAGGTTGTCCATTGACGCCTTATTTATTTATTCTTACTATTGAGTCCTTTGGTTATTTTCAAGCTCATAGATCTTCTTAAGAATTGATCAAGGAAATTTATCTCCCTTCCTCCCCTAAGCAGTTGATTAATGGTAATTTTACAGATGATTCTTTCTTGACTATTGCAGAATATGAGATATCTGTTACTCATGCTTTAGATTGTCTTCATACATTTCGCTTAGCTTCTGGCTCTAATATTCAATGGAGAAAAACTTCTTACTATAGACAATCTGGAAAATATATTCCTCCATGGTTAGCTTATAAGCCTTGGAAGTGGATTCAACCTTGGGAAACCTTTAAATTTTTGGGTATTCCTTTTGCTTTTTTGGGTACTCATGCCCATTTGTGGGATTATTTTGTTCAAAAGGTTGAGAAGAATCTTCTCTACTGGTGTACCAAAAAATTATCCTTAGCTGGCAAGTTTTAGATTTGTTTCAACGTATTGGCCTCTACTCATGTGTATTAATCTTCTTGTTGGGTCCCTTCCAAGACTTGTTATGCAAAATTGGAGAAGTTGCTTCCAGATTTTCTGTGGTCCAATGCTATTGGTAATAAGGGATTTCATAGGGTGGCTTGGGATATTTTTTGTATTCTTAAAAAATTTGGAGGAATGGGATTGTTTTACTGTCAGCGAAAAGGCTTTTCCCTCTATGCTAAATGGATTGTGAGAGCTTTAAAGGGGGAGGAAGCCTGGAAATTTTTAATTCATCGTTGCCTCTCCATGGGGCTTCCTTTTGGTAAGAATATGTTGAAAGGGCTTGATTTGTAAACCATTCTTACAGTCCCTATTCCAATAAATATTTATGGGTCCTTTGTTATGCAAAGCATTTGGAAGGCCTAGGAGGCCATTAAACCCTAGATTTCTTGGAAAGCTCACAAGGGGAAGCTGAGGGCTTCAATACCTTTAATTAATGTTTGGTGGTCTTCGACCATCACTTTGCATGGGACTCCCCTTGCTCAAGTCTAGTGGATACATGCTCAAAAATTTTATAAATGAGGTATTGCTCGGTTATCTGATTTTATAAATTTTTATTCAAGGTCTTGGATACCTTGGGAAATTTTTAGGAATTTTTTTGGTTTATATTCTGTTGATAAGACTACTTATGAGGATGTTATTTATTCCACTCCTTTATCTATTTGGGATAAAGTTTTTCCATATTATTAGAATACTTGTTGGACTGATTGGTATTGTCCCAAAGATGTTTCTCTCACCAAGTATAAATATCACTTTGGATACTCTTGGATTTCCCCTATTGTTCCTATGGCTGAGAAGCTTAATTCTAGGTGGTATGTAGTATCTCTTCAATATAGATGAAGTCTAAAATTTAATACACTCTGGGTAAAGTATCTTGAACCTAAGCAAACCTTTTTTGCTTGGAGTTTATTGTTTAAGGGCTTATTATTGGTAAACAACTTAGATATTTGGGTGTGAATGCTATTTCATGTAGATCTTGTGGAGCATAGGAGGATGTGCATCATCTGTTTTGCTTTTTTGTGAGAGCTCAAGAGGCTTGGCAGTGGATTTATCTTTTTTTAGACCATATATGATAGGTACCTGTTCTTGGGTGAATATTTTTTTAAGGGATCCACTTCAGTTTTCTGAGAATCTTGTTCCTGTGTGGGATATCTTTAGAGTGGGGATTATTTTTCATTTGTGGAAAACTCACAACAAAGTGATTTTAGCCAACAGGACCTTCTTCTACTTTTTATTTTGCTGATAAGTATCAGGTTTTCTATGATTGTTGGCTATAGATTTTAGTGCAAGCAAAAAAAGTGAATATAAAGCTTCATCACTTATGGGACCTTATTGATCATTGGGGTAATGCTCCTTGTCCAGTGAATTTCATTCCTCCAGCCCCTACACAACAATGATGCATTATCTATTAGTTGTTTTTTTTAGTCAGATCTTTGTTTGGATTTCTTGTGAACTTCTTTAAGTTATTTTGGTAGCTCTACTAGCCATTTAGCACACAATTAGTGTGTTGGTTGTGTGCTCGGGGTGTGCTAATTCCACTCACCTTTTTTGTATGATTAAGCCATTTTAATATAATATTTTTTTCATCCAAAAAAAATTGTTTCAAAATGTTATGATATCTTTTTCAAAATATATTTTTATACTGGAAATATATGTATTAAGATTTTGTCAATATAAAATCAAAGCATCTCATAAAATTCAATTCCACTCCATATTGAGTTAACCACAACATTACATGTCATAAATTATCATCCAAAAAGTAAATAACACTGATTATTATTAGATAGGTTAATTTTAAACCACATCTAAATTCACTATTAAATCACATACTAATAATAACATCAACATATGGTTTATTAAAAATGAGGGCATTAATCATATGATTTTTAAATTTTCATGGAAATACGTGTACACATATGCATAGCTTACTTTATCTCCTAGAGGTGAGTACCTTTTGTATGATGTATCTTAGTTTTAAATATATTTCTCAAAACCTACATTTTAAAAGATTTTTTTTGAGTTACATACGAGAGTTGGTCACAACCACATTATTTTTAGTAACTAATGAGTACACCTGGGGCTCCTCCCACCAAACCTACTCCACCTCGTTATTGTTGATCCATAATGAAGGATACCTCCCACAAAACCAATTCCACCTCATTATTGTTGATCCATCATGAAGGGGACCATTAGGATTCATACATTCATCATTGGTCTGGTGCACACTCAAAGGATTTAGATCAAATTACTACCTTTCCAAACAAGCTACCCTCGAGGTTTGAACCTAGGTATCTTCTTGGTAAGTGCCTAGCCAAACAAGCACTTACCAATCTGCCTAGCCCTTAAAGGATCTACACTTTAATAGGTTAATATGGAAGTCCAAAAAGCATAGTCCATCACCTAAATATAAATTTTAAAACTAAAAATTATTATGAGAAAAATCAACTCATAAGGAAAGTCATTGAACAATGTCATTCAATTTTTAGTTATTTTTTATCTATTTTTTAGATATGAAAAATTGGCTCATATCCATTAAATTTATACATTAAATATAATTTTATGATCATTTATCTCATCCTTAGAATATTTTTGGTGATTAATCTACTTCTTAAATCAATATTCTCATATACCTATTCCTCCTTTTGTTCATGATTAACAAATTAAATACTTCCTACAACTAATGCATCATTATTACAAATTAGAGATATTAAGGAAATTTTTACCTTTCTACCCATATTTGTGTTATTAGAATGCTCAATTCTATGAATCTATCCTAATATCTAGAGCAAGAAAATTAAATGTGAGGCTATTTTACTCTTCACACTTGCTTAAGCAACTATAACTTATGTATGAGTTTTAGGTCTTAGTTTATGCTATGAACCTCCATACTCCATGTTACTTTTGAAAATAATGTTATTATAAAGTTATTATTCTATGTTATTTTCATATTTTATAGTTTTAAAGATGATGCATAGACAAAACAACTTTATTTTCATATCCAACCTACCAAAGTTGCTACATAGAGTCACATTGGTATTAACATTAATAAAAACTATATGTATTTAAGTATGCTTTAAGTTAACAAGCTTCCAACATCAATGTAGTATTTTTAAATTTTTATTTCATTATGAATTTAACATAATGTAATTTTGAAAATAATAATAATTTCAATATTTTATTTATAATTACATACATTCATATTATAAAAATAAAAATATTTTAGAATAAACTTAAATATGCATTCATGCATAACATTTTGAAAAAAACAACTTGCAAAGATTGCAATAATATTCAAAATATAATATTGTAATATGCCATGGTGGTAGATTAAAATGTTGAAGTGCAATAGTGGTAATAATATTAATGGAGGAAATAAAGTAGGATTTTGAAAGGGTTTCCCTTCCATTTTTACATCAACTTGGTCCCATAAGGCTATATAACCTATTTGGTGCCAACTAAAATTGAAGCTTGGTGTGATCTATGTCACCCATATGTCCCAACCATTGAACCATAGAACCATTGACATTTATTTGATATATATTTATGCATATTTATACATAAATATTTATTCTCTAAACCTTATACATATATTCATAAATATCTCCAATACTTATAATTTTATGGGATCTATTAAAACTTTTGATATTGCATCTTTTATCACCTCATGAGCTTTAGTAAAACCATCATTACCATTATAAAGGAAGAACAAACCTCTTCCAGTATTGAAGTAAAATGATTTATAAGAAGTTGGAATATCACATGATTTTAGAAATTCCCAATTTAATTCTTCTACATAGCCATCAACAAGACTATTGATGTAACTCAAGGTATCTTCCCTTGATATTTTAGGATTGTCTTTCATATAACAATCTATACTTGAAGCTATCTCTCCATGCATTTTCTCGTCCTTTAAATTTAGAAATGCATGTTAGCATTCTTGTATTGAATTCTAATAGCATGATAAATTAAACAATATATCTAAACATCAATAAGTTTTGGGCTTGATTCTAGTTGCCTGAAAATCAACTATGTCATCAGCCTCAATCATCGCTATAATAGATTGGAACCTTGACGTTGGAAAATCAAGTTGCTTCAAAATCTCATTAAAAAGACACGTGTCCATTAAAACTAATGAATATATCATTACAACTCGCAATCCTTTAATTAACTCAGCATTCTTGATGTATTCAATAAATGTTGGTGTGTACTTAAAAGCAATCCATTCAGCTTCTTTTAAATAAGCCAAAAGGTATATTTTCCACTTAAAAGTAAAACATGATGTAAGATTCAAATATATTTGTTCTACTATTCATATATTAAAAAATATAAATAAAAATTGATCTGATAAATATGTTATAAAAATTATTTATAAATACTTTTGAATACAAAAATATATTAAACAATAGATTTTGTTAAAATATAAAATATACTACTCTTATATATATATATATATAAATAATAAGTATGCCCGTCATCATGTTTCTATTCTATTTCACATTATTCGCATAAACCCCATCTACAATTTTCTAATAATTCAAAGATAAACAAAAGTATTATTTGATAAATAAATTGTTTTTAAGATGGATGTTAAATTGTTTGACGGCATATGCATAAAATTTTATGCAATACAAGTTTCAAGTTTTAGTTTTATTTTATTTTTGTGTATATTCACCAAAATATACCCAAATGAGATGATTATGCACATGTTTGAGAGTGGAAGTTATTATACACCTAATCCTAAATCAATAAATAATATTGTTGAAAATTTCTTTAAAAGGATAAAAACCTCCTTATTCAACTATACCACATAAACCATGAAAGACCTTTAAAGATCATGGATGAGAAAACTTGATGTAGATAGGTATTAACCTGAACGGAATTCCAATCATGGAATATACCACTAGACTTACAAAATAAACTTATTTAAACAAGATATACCAATTCAATATGTACTCTAAAAAATAATTAATAAATTAAATTAAATTAATTCAAATAATTACTAATAACACAGTTAATAAAAAAAAAAGAAAAATCAAATAATTTTTTTATCTAAACTTAAATCTCAACTAAAACTTTCATCAAAAAGAGAAGAATTTGTTTTCTTAGGAAAACCATAAAAAAACAAAAATTCATTCAAAAGATCCTATGCTGTCAAAAACTAAACTAGGTCTATGTGTAAGATGCTCATATCGTTCTATAAATAATTATTATTTAAAAAATAATAATAATAGAAGAAAACACATCCCAGAAGATGCTTACAGAGTCTCGCAAATGCTGGTGCACGTGAGGACCGTTCTTCTTCTCCGCTTCCCTTGCAATCTTCTCGAACACTCCACGTGCAAATTTCCAGACAATTTTCATGTAATCCGGCAGGTTTTCGGTCAAAGACATATCCCAGCTGAAATTAAATTATAAGCATCAGCTTCATAAAATTTTCATCATGAATCAAATTACATGCTTAGAAATTTATGGAATATGAAGCAATTACTTTGTTAATGCCTCCGTTAGCTGTTTAAGTTCTTCAAAGGTTCCATAAGTGTCGTAAGTGTCATCTATCAGACATAAAACAGTCAGCCATTCGGCAAAAGCGATTCTGCTTTCACGGAATTCGGGCTCAAACATTGAACACAGCCCCCAAAAATAGAACTCCACATGACGATGGCGTACAAAATCCAGCTGAATCGCCTCCGAATCTTTCCACCATCTACAGTACGAGACATCAAAACCAAATCCATGAAAATTGGCAGTGAAAATTTATTCTGATAAGAATTTCACCTTCAGTTTGGTTGCTCACCTGGACACTTCTTTTACCTCGTTCTGGTGTTGAGACTGCAAAATGTTGAAGTCCAATATTGCAAGTTCTATAAACTTGTCACAAATACTGCACAAGGTAACACCTTTAATTTCAAAGGTTTGAAAAAAAAGGGAGAAAATAAATTGTAAATTTATTTCTTTTATTTATTTATGGTTTCACTTCAGACTTACCTGTGGACATTCTTGATCTGAGGCCAAGTATTGCTGTGTTGCCTAATTATTTCAATATAGTTTCTGGTCTCCCATCGCGGAAGGCTGCATCTCCATGGATATTTTAAAACGTATTCCACCTGTATCAAGTTGTTGCTTTAGTGCTTACATCAACAACGTATTAATAAATAAATAAATAAAAATAAAAGTAAAAGTAAAAAATACAAGGCATAAAAATACTCGCCTCCATTACAAGCTCATTGATCTCAAGATTCGGTTTCCGGAGAAACTGTTGCAGAGTTGAGGACGTAAAGATTTTAGCCTCTTTCATAATCTTCTCTCTGGGAAAAACAAGCTCCGAAGCTCGATATAAATTCAGCACGCTTCTTAATTCATCTCCGGCTGGGACAATGAATTTTCCGTCTCCGTCTTTGAAATTTTCAAATACATCTGTTGATACATGAAAATCAAATATCATATCCATCACCAAAAGAATGGCTACAGTCAGAAACTGAAATTTTAAAAAACAAACAAATCCAGCACCTGCAGATACATCGTATCGATTCAGACGGAGACATAGAAATCCCAAAGCCGTAACGTTGAGATCGCCATTAATATTTCCTTCTTCCTCCTTCCAATACCTGTTGTTCAAAATTTCTTGGCCCTATCAAACTTTAACACCGGTTCTGACCTTATGACTACAATTGAAATGCTGAAAAGAACCCGATCTATATTTAAAAGTGGAAAAAAAAAGCGTAAACATACTTGTAAGTGTAATCCAATGACATTCTGATTTCATGCTGGAAATAACGATCGATTCCCAATCGTTG
>JAQPPZ010004269.1:0-136588 GCA_028583015.1 Wollemia nobilis
AATAAAAATTGCGATTTGGATACCCTTTTGACCAATTTGCAGTTCTGTGGTTTCAGAAAATTTTTTTTGGTGGTCAGAATTTTCAGAATTTCAAATTTTCATCTTTTTAGGGTTTGATAGGGTTTTATGCATCGTCCTCCTGTTCATCAGTATTTTACTAGGAGAAACATACTCGTTTTGGAAATGTCAAACAAGGAAGAGGTTGAGGAGCCCCAAAGGCCAGTTGATAGGACTGAGCAAAAATTCGATGCCCTACTTGACATGCTTCGCAAAGAATGGTGTCCTTACAAGAGACAAATCAGCAATAATTGAGGGCAGCTTTGGGCAACCCAAATGGCACAAGGAGGGAAGGAGAAAGGGAAGGCAACAACAATGGGCATGAGTCATCATCTAACTCACACCCTCCCTTGCCTAGGTCGTCCAAGCCTATGTTCCTTGTTCCACCACCTCCACCGGAGGAAAATGAGGTAATGCGATGAATTAGATGAATGGTTTCTTGCTTATAGTAATAAATCTGAGGGTTTTAGGGCAGCAGTTTCTTTTGATAAATATTTGAATATTGTGGATAAATCTGTTGTTGAGGCTAAAAAATAGAAAAATAAGCCCTTTTTGCATCAAAAGGTGACCATTCCCTCATTTAATGGTCAAGATGGTCTTACAACTAGGGCATAGCTTCAAAAATTGCAGACTTATTTTACCTTGGAGGCTATTTCTGAAGCTGATGCAGTTTAGATTGCTACACTCCACCTTGAGGGTAGTGTTTACTCATGGTGGCATCATGGGTTAGTAACCCAAGGGCATGGTGATATTGATACATTTGATGAATTTTGTACCAGGGTTTTGAACAGGTTTGAAAGGAGGAATGTGGAAGAGTATTTCAAGGAGCTTTGCCGCTTTGAAGCAAACTTCATCCATTCATGCCTATGTGGAGGAGTTTGAACAACTTTCAGTTCAGGTACAAAATATTTCACCCAAGAGGGTAATTTTTTTTTTTATGGATGGTTTGTTGGAACTCGTGAAGGGATTAGTTAAATCTTTTGAACCAACCACTCTTGAAGATGCCATTAAGAGAGCTTTAAGCTTAGAATGCATTTTACCTCCTAGACAGAAATATTTTGCACATAATCCACCTGCTAGACCACCTTTTGCGGCTAGAAAAATAGTTTTTGGACAGCAGTATGGGCAGCAAGGAAACCTCACGCAGAAAGGTGGAAATGAGAGAAATTTTTATGGCAGGAATCCCACGCATGGAGAAGGTTTCAGATTTGGTTTTCAGCCACCTAATAAGCCCCCAAATGGCCCACGCTTGACACAAGAAGAGAAAGATGAGCTAAGGAAACAAAACAAGTGTTTTCATTTGCAAGTCTCCTTGGCAAAGAGGTCATAAATGCAGAGGAGGTATGAAAATCATTGAATTACATTCTGATAATCCTAATTTTTATGAGGCAGATGAGACAGCCTTGGAAGAGGAAGCACAAAGGGAGTATGAGGAAGTTCCTGAAGGTTCCCTAGCCACTTTAAGTGGGCTGAATCAGTTTCACACTATTAAGGTACCAGGTAGATCTTTTGATGAAAAGGTTATTGTTTTAATAGATGGTGGTGCTACTTACAATTTTGTTGATGAGAAGTTTGCCACTAGAAAGAATCTTCCTACAACTATCATTCATGGTTTTAGTGTTGCTATTGGCAATGGTGATCTTATCACATGCAACAAAGTGGTAAGAAACATAAAAATTAATTTTGGCAACATGGAAGTAGATGAGCAATTCTTTGTTTTTCCCTTAGGAGGTATTCCACATATGGTTTTGGGTGTGCAATGGATGTATTCACTTGGTGATTATGTTACTAATTATCAGAAATTAGAACTGAAATTTGTGCTTGAAGGGAAAGATGTGGTGTTGCAAGGAATCAAGGAAAATGGGTCAAAATATTCTTGCAAAATTTTGGAGGTTTCATAGAAAAGAATGGAGAAGATGATACAACATAAGGACGTTGAGTGGACAGCTGTAATTTTTAGTTCAGAAGGGGAAAAATCAGCCACCTATCATCCTCAAATTCAAGGTTTACTACAAAAACATCTTAAGGTATTTTCTAACCTACCTAAAGGTTTGCCACCTAGTAGAGGTTTTCAGCATGTTATTGAATTGGAAGCAAATAGTAAACCTGTCATAATTAAACCTTATAGGCATCCTAAGGTTTTCAAAGATGAGATTGAAAAGACCATTGCTGATTTACTTGAGAGTGGGCACATTATTTGCAAATATGGGGTGAAGGTTGATCAAACTAAAGTTTCAATTGTACAAAGATGGCCTATACCATCCAACCTAACGGAATTGAGGGGTTTTGTGGGTTTACGCAGTTACTACATGAGGTTCATTAAGGGGTTTTCTTCTTTGGCTGCACCCCTTACTGAATTAACTAAGAAATGGGCCTTTTCATTGTCCAATGAGGCTATTTTAGCTTTTCTAAAGCTGAAAGATGTAATGACTTCCACTCCTTTACTTGCTATTCCTGATTTTTCTGTTGCTTTTACTATTGCTTGTGATGCTTCAGGTGTTGGAGTTGGAGCTGTACTTACGCAACAAGGACGCCCCATTGCTTATGAGAGTAGAAAGCTCTCAAATGTGGAGAAAACTTTTAGCATCTATGATAAAGAGATGCTAGCTATCATGCATGCCTTGATCAAATTCAAGCAATACTTAGTGTGTGGCAAGTTTGTGGTCAAAACTGATCATAACAGTTTGAAATACTTCTTGGGGCAAGTTGAACTGAATGAAAGACAGCAGAAATGGGTAACAAAGTTGCAATCATATGATTTTGAAATTGAGTTTGTAAAGGGTAAGAAGAATTCAGTTGCTGATGCACTTTCTAGGCACCCTACTTTTCATTCTCTTTCCATTATTTCTGCTGATTGGAAGGTGAAAATTATGGCTGAATATGCAAAGAATGATTTTTGTTTTAAACTAATAAATGGGCAAGTTGAAGATGACAGGTTCAGCCATAAAGAAAGACTGATTTTTTGCAAGAGAAGAGTTTTTTTAGTACCTGAATCAAAGCTGAAACAAGCTTTAATTACAGCCATGCATGATGCTCCACTTGTAGGCCATCCAGGTTTCTACAAGACTTACAAATAGGTTAGAGAAAGATTCTATTGGAAGGGTTTGAAAAGGGATGTCTTCTTGCATGTTCGGGAATGTGTTATTTGCCAAGAAAACAAGGGGGAACATGAATTTGCAGTTGGTTTACTTCAGCCACTTCCTATTCCCAATCAGAAATGGGAAAGTATCTCCATGGACTTCATTATTGGTTTGCCCAAGGTATACATGAAGGATTGCATATTTGTTGTTGTTGATAGATTGACAAAATTTGCTCATTTCTATGCCATTTCAACAACTTGTACAACCATACAAGTTGCTGATTTGTTTTTTAAAGAAGTTTTCAGATTGCATGGTTTGCCTAAATCCATTGTGAGTGATAGGGACAACAGATTTTTGAGCATGTTTTGGCAAGAATTGTTTAAGCTATGTGGTACTAAATTGACTCCTAGTACTAGCTACCATCCCCAAACTGATGGGCAAACTGAAATTGTTAACAAATGGCTTGAAGGATATTTGAGAAATTATGTTTCAAGTCAACAAAAGGCATGGGTTAAATGGCTGCACCTTGGTGAATATTGCTACAATTCTACTTATCATATGTCCATAAAAATGTCTCCATTCAAGGCACTTTATGGTTATGATGCCCCACACTTTTCAGATCTGATTTTTGGTGATTCAAGGGTCCAAAAAGCTAGAGACTTTGCAATAGAAAATCAAGATATTCTTATTGCTTTGAAGGACAATATTCTTACGGCACAAAATCAGCGGAAGAAGTATGCAGATCAGCGAGCGTAGTGAGCGCTCATTTGATGTGGGAGACTTGGTTTATGTTAGGTTGCAGCCCTACAAACAGTCTACATTGAAAAGAAGTGGAGCGGAAAAACTCAAACCCAAATTTTATGGACCTTACAAGGTGTTGAGTAAGGTTGGACAGGTTGCATATGCTTTGGAACTTCCAAGTGGAAGTAAAATACATAATGTCTTCCATGTTTCTTGTTTGAAGAAGGCCTTGGGCCAACATATTCAGCCATCTTCAAATTTGCCACCCCTTGATGATGAAGGAAAGCTCATTCTTGAACCTGAATTGATCCTTGAGACAAGGGAGAGAAAGCTTAGGAGTAGGACTATCAAAGAATATCTTGTGAAGTGGAAGGACTTGCCTATGGAGGATGCTACTTGGGAAGGTGCAGAAATTTTAGATGCTCCAGCTTTGACTTTGAGGGTGGACTTGTAATGTCCCAAAAATAAATATTTTTTGTAAATGTCTCCTACACTTAATTATAAAAGTGAAAAAGGGGTTCATGTGACTAGGAGACATAACTTAAGTTGTGTTTATTTATGTTTTATGTTTTTATGTTGTAATAAGGCACTTTAAGTGATTTTAGGGTTAGGAGATGTCAACTCCAAATTAGAACCTCACCCTATATAAGGGAGTGAGACATCCCATTTTGGGCATGTTATGTTGATATCAGAATTGAATATTGAAACCCTAGAGGTTCCATGAGTTGAGATTGCAGGTCTTGCTCATTCCCATAGTGTATTGGAGGTGCATGGTTGGGGTCTTGGCAATATCATTGCAGGTGTTATTGCCCTAAACTATCAAAAATACAAAAAGAGGCATCTGTGAGGAGTTCGTGGCATTTTTGGGAGCATTTGTGTCATCTATTTCAGATCTGTTGGCAGCCCCAAACCCTACGCTTGTACTTGGGGTCATTTTTGAGGAGTTTTTGCATCTGTTCAGCCTTGGGGTTAGTTCGTCCCACTTGTGGGAGTTTGTATCTGCATTTTGAGTTCCTTGAGGACCCATTTGTCCATTCCAGTTGTTATATTGGTTTGGCAATATTTAATATATGATACTGGATGATTTCTCCTCATACTTGTGTTATTTTATGAGCAATTTTTGAGTTATTTCCTTGCTGTACTTAATTTCTGCATTTTTCGTAGTAAGGGTTTGTTGTTCCTAAAAAAGGGACATTACATGCAGGTTGCAAGATTTCAGTCATTCCAGGCTTGTATTGTGACGAAAACCACATACAAGGACACCATATCTTGAGGTTGAAAGATACCTTTAGATTGGTTAATGAGAATTCATACTCAGTGGATGCAATTGAGCTGATAAAGGTGATATTTTCATATATTGTTGAGCATATTGGAGAGGGTTTGTTCCATTTCATTTGCACTTCACTCCTTCAATTGGCCGTACCATCTAGGGCCAAAATAGAGCGATTTGGATGCACACTCAACAATGGTTTGTCGAATTTTGAGATCTACTTGCAACTACAGACCTAGCCGCCACCTTTTCTACAGGTTATGGAGACTTTCATTGGGTTTTTGTAGTGTTTATTAGCAGCTGTACCTGCTCCTGGCATGGCCGTACATTTCTTGGGGGACGAGTTGCTTGCCTAGGTCCAAACGCCTAGTCTTTGGAGGATTTATTACATGCTTTGTTATTGTCTCCAAAAGGGTATTCAAAAACATAAGTTGTATGCTGGAGAAGTTTGTAAATTGGATTTTATGATAAAAAAAATGAAGATTTATGTGTGTTGATGAACATTTCCAGATTTGTATCAGACCTTCACAATTCCGGGTATACTCCTTTAAATGCAATTTCCTTTATTGGGTTTGTTTATCTATATTGGAAGAAGCTAGTGTTCGAATTTAGTAGCATTTTGATTGATAGTTTTCAAGTTGTGATCCATTCCTAAGAGCTGCCCTGTTATTTCTGAGTATGCATGACAAATGTTTGTCAATATGTCTTGTTGAAAATTCATGAGTTAATATGATATTTGAAAATTGGAGTTAGTACATTGAATGTTCATATGATCTCCAAACATACAAAAAACTGAATAACCCAAATCAGCAAACAAGACACTCAAGTTTTCAGTTTGGAACCCAAGATCGAAACCTGGCTCTTTTGGTGGAAATTGTTTTTTTTGTCTTCGAAAGGGGTAGGACATACGATGGTTGAGGCAAGATGCATGGAGTGTCATAGGAGGCAAAGCGAGAGGAAGTTCATGCACAACCAAGGAGTCAGGGTGTGCAAGGAAGAATTGTAGTTACCAGAAGATTTGACTTCAAATAGGGCTGCAAGGGGAAGACAACAACCAAGCAAGTCTATTGCACAAGCAATACAAGCAGAGGAGAGGAGAGCACAATAGCTGAAGAGGACTATGCAACAATAGGCACAATCCTATTGATGTTGTAGATGTGGACGAGGAGATCCAAACTGTAGAGGACACAATACGAGCATCCCCACAAGCAGAAGGAGAATGTGGGTAGAGAATGTTAACTCATCCAACCGTTTTGATAATATGCCAATGCAATTTGTGCAGGAGGTGGATCCATGTGGATCACCACCATTGGATGAGGATGCACATATTGAGATCACATCTATAGCACAAGGGACAACATTGAATTCAATTGTGCTAGAAGGGATAAGGTTGAATAGAATGCATTAGAGTTAAAAATTTGGCATAAAGGAGAAAGTAGCCAACCATTAGAATAATTGGAGAGGAGACAAAAGGCAATGGCTGAAGAAGAAAGAACTACAGATGCAGTCTAGGTGATGCAGGAGGGAAGAGCGGCCAAACGACCAATCAACCTAACAGGTCACCATGGAGAGGATGGGGAAATGACTACCACTGTAGATGACATTGAAAAAAAACTAGCTAAGAAGACAAGTGAGCATTTCATCTTGGAAATGTTGATTTGAGGAGACCTCCAATTCTAGGAGAGAGAATCAACGAGCAGGTTGATACATTCTTTAACGAACTAATAGAAGCGCTAGAGAGAGAGTGTGCATAGTGTTCCTGTTGTCACATTTTGCACGGGGTGCAATGTCTTCAATGTTGTAAAGTAACAGTGCTGCTCTTCTTTTCCCTCTTCCCCCATCTTTCTTCCTTCTTTCTCTCCCTTTCCTTTTCTTTCCCGCATTCTTTTTCTTTCCCCCCTTTTTTCAAGTCCCCAGTTGATTTTTCAACTTTCCAGCAAGTTACCCAAAAATTGGCTAAGTCTGGGTGCGAAGTTCGCACTTCGCCCAGTCTGGGTGCGAAGTTCGCACTTCGCCCAGTTTTGGTGCGAAGTGCGTACTTCGCCCAGTTTTGGTGCGAAGTTCGCACTTCGCCCAGTCTGGGTGCGAAGTTCGCACTTCGCCTAGTTTTGGTGCGAAGTCCGACTTCACCCCACTTTCTGGGCGCACCTTGCAACTGGCAGACTGGCGGGCTGACAAAGAAGAATGATAAGTGCCGGAGCAGTCCGTACAGATGCGGACACCGAGTGTTCACTCGTGCGCAGATCCGACTTCTCAGCAGAGTCGGAATGCGCCCTTGACAGGTGTACAGTAGGGGAACAAACCCGGAATTTGACCAAGGCGTGAAGGCCTTCCCGACTGCACTATGTTCTGCCCGCGCATCCCAAGGAGCTCCGATCCCAAGCGAAGATGGATAGACTGCCCTCTAAGGCAGACATGTGTCAAACAACATCTTCCTTCATCCGACAAGTGTCCAGCTTCGGGATTCGAACCAAGACGTGCCGACAAAAAGGGATAAACATGGGCTGCACTGCCTGTGCCAGTAGCCTCATTCAAAGCTGATCTGAGGTTCCACCTGCTCCAGCTACCAGCGTACCTGCCGACTTGAAGATTCTACCCAGCACTCCGTCACGTAGCTGTCCAGCTCCCAGGATGACCATGCTGCGGGTACAGTCCGGTCCGACAAAAGGTCAGCATTTGCAGCTCTTTCGCCGCTTCTGTCAGCTTATGTTTGACTGGGACTCTGTGCCCATTAATGTAACGGGAGGGACTCGGGCTATAAAAGCCCAGCATGAATTCATTGTAAAGGGTGGAAGGGGAATGTTTGTTAGGGAACCACTGTGCCCATTGTAACCGTGCTTCTGCTTATAAATACAATCTGTATGCCTGGTTCTGTTCTGCCGCTTTTATTTCTTTATGCTTATGCTTTACGCGATTCTGTGTCATGGCTTGTTGATTCATTTCAGCATTTGATGATCAGGCGCCTTTAGCATTATTTCTGTACTTTTAATTTTCATATAATAGATGTGGTAGTAGTTCCATCAGTTATGTGTGACGTTGCTGGCCCGTATCTGGTGATTGATGCGATCCCCTGCTGTTAGTTCCTTGTAGGGAATGTTTGCTAGGGAGCCATTGAAGCTGTGCGGTTAAATTCTCTACCTAACACATATACCTGGCTCTAATATCTCTAGGTTTACTTTCTACCCCTGTCAGTGTACGTATCTGGTGATTGATGCATTGCCGTGCTGTTAGTTCCTTGTAGGGAATGTTTGCTAGGGGATCATTGAAGCTGTGCATACACTGCTTGTGTATCGGAAGTACGCGTAGGTTTTGCAGTTCTTTGTCATGCTTTGTGTTTGTATGCAATAAGTAGCGGTGATTGGTGTGCTCCCGCATCGTTAGTTCCCCCCACCAACCTCTCGAATATATTTGTAATTTCTTTACGTACATTTGTCTCTTTCACGTACATTTATTTCTTTCCTCGTTCCCTTTAGCTTAAATCGAAACCCCCCCCAAAAGGAGCCGGCCTTCTCCGGAGATTGGCTCGGAAGGCATCTCTTCCTTCCGGCCTTTCATGTTGGTGGGCGAATCTGGGCGCATTAACCCAAAATCCTTTCCTCATGGCAGATTCGTAACCAACAGTTTCTCTGGCACGCCCGGTGGGACCCTGGTCCCACGTTTTAAAAGAAGAGGTACCCGTTCTGTCTCCACCTAGCGCAACAGTTTTTCTGACCCGCTTGGAGGAACTCGGGTCCCACATCTGAAGAGAGATTTTTCGATCCGTCTCCACCTGGCGCTGACAGTCCCTGAGCTCTCGGTGAGACAAGGAAGTTTCTCACCCCCGACAGAATCGAAGCACCGGTGTTCGCTTCATTGCTGTTCCAAATCTGAACACCTGGCGACTCTGCACGAACAAATCCTCTGAGTCTAGAAGACCGGTCCCGTCACCTTCATGCACACGAGAAGGTGGCAAGCAAGAAATCCGAGAAGCCCGCCTGAGTTCTACGAACTGGACATCAACGCTCGAGGCGAAGTTCCCAGGCTGGCTGATCCGCGAGCTCGTTTCGACGAAGCCGAGGCTGAGATCCAAGAAGAGGCCGAGGCTGAGGTCGGAGGAGCCGAGTACGAAATAGAAGAGGCCGAGGAAGAAGAAGATCCTGTATCCTCGGAAAGTACCGACACTGAGTACACAACCGATGGCGGAGAAGAAGAAGAAGAAATGGCTGCTCAACAACCAAATGACGATGATCTCTTCCCGGCGGTGGACTCTACGGGGCCTTTGGCCCTGGTCGGTCAGCAAGCTGTGCCCCCTGTCGCTTTAAAGTCTATTCCCACATACGACGGCTACGGTAAGACGGCGTACGAGCACATCCAGGACATCCTTGCCCTGGCCGCACTGCATACCATCACCGATGAAAGTGTGAAGACCCGTCTCGCGGCCCTTTCCCTGAGGGGAAAGCTTCTCTACTGGTGGAGATCGCTGCCAGAGGGATCCATCACCGGGTGGCCCCAGCTTGCCAAGAGACTCGTAAAAGGATGCAACGAGTCTGCTGATCCTACTTCTCACTCGCATCGGTTCCAAGCTATCCGGAGACATCCTCAAGAGGAGGTGTCCGATTTCAACATCAGGTTTGCGAGATCCCGGAAACGGGTACCTCGCGAACTTCGGCCTTCACCCGGCATGGCTGCTCACTACTATCCGAGATCATTCAACTCGGACATATGCTCGTCGCCGAAGATCGCCGAATTGACGAGTTTCTGCGCCGTACGAGGCTGCCCAGACAGTTGAAGCTGATATTATTTCCATCGGCAGGCTTCCGTCCAGAGTGCAGGAACCAATTCATCCCGACTTCCCCAGATCACAGTATCCTTCTGCTTCTGGCGGTTCGCCGTCCACTTCCGGGCAGCAACCCCAGCAGCAGTGGAATCCGGCGCCGGTCGTAACTCCTTATGGCCCGCCTCAAATGCATTACCCTCATCCGCCTCCTCCCGCTCCGCATTTTCCAGCGCTCCCTGCTCCCCCGCGATGACGCGCCTTATTCTAACCCTCCTCCATTGGCCGCATTGCCTCCACCGGCACAGTTGCCACCTCCTGACAGCAGCATCCAAAACACGATTCTACAAGAGGTGCGGGCTTTGGCCTCCGGATATCATGCCATGTCCAATGACATGACCGCTATGAAGAAGAAGCAGGCCCAAATGGACCTCGCTCCTAGAAGGCCGTATGCGCCACCAGCGTTGACAAAAGATAAAGCCCCAGAGAACCAGCCGCAGAGGCGTCCGCCTCCGAGGAATGCTGCTATAGATGACCCACCTGGTCCTCCCGACCAGGTCAACTGGTGCACCACGTGCAATGACCCGCATTCGGAGGAAGATTGCACTTTGCACCAGCACTACATCCAGACCTTGGCCGGCAGCGCTATTGAAGACGATGAGCTGTACATGATCTTGGACGGCGAGGCCAATTTTGCCCTGCCAGAAGAGAATCTAGTGGCGCCCGCCAGGGAAGAAAAGAAAGCTGCGGACGCGGCTAAGCCTTTGCAAGTCTACGCAAGAAGAGAAAAACCGCAGCCCGACGGGCTGCCACCGTACAAGCGGCTGTGGCCTTACACAGCCCAAGAGAAGGCGTCCAAAGAAAAAGCTCCAGTTAAGCCTTCTCCGGCAAAGGCTGCCCCTGTTCCCGCCAAGCCTCCAGCAAAGGCCTCAACTCCCGCTAAGCCTCCTATACCTCAGCCCCCAGCTGAAACCAAAGAACAAGCCCAGGAGAAGCTGAAGTACCCGTCTCTGACCAAGAGACAGCGAGTTGAGGCCACCCAACAGTGTTCGGACCAAGTATGAACCGGCTAAGCCAGCAGAAGGAGCTAGTACCTCGGGCTACAGCATTGTAGACGAGTTGAAGAAGACTCTTGCCAGAATCAGCATGTACGACGCTCTTCTCGCTCCCGAGCCAGGTAGATCTCGTTGCAAGAATCACTAAAGAACATGAAGAGCGGCAAGCAGATGCGACTCGCTGTCCTGGTTCAACCTTTGACAGTCTCAGCCACTAGGAAGAACAGACCGCCACCCTTTTATCTGTCTTTACGGATGCAAGGGCACATAGTTCACAACTGCATGGTGGATTCTGGTGCTTCCTCGACTGTGATGCCGAAGGCCGTCTGCGATGAGATCGGGATGGAATACACACGGAGCAGCCAAGGTGTGCTGCAACTAGACGGCACCCTCGTCAAGACAGCTTGGTGTCATAAAGGACATCCCTATCCGACTGCACAAGGCTCTCGACATCATAGTCATCCAAGAGGTTGTGATTGTTGACCTGGAGCCTTACTTCGGCATGTGTCTCTCTCGGGAGTTCACTACGAAGTTGGGCGGGTACTGTCTCTAGACTACTCACACATGGAAGTGCCCTTCAAAGGAAGGAGACCGAAAATTTTCAATGAGAAGCCTTCCCCCTTTCTAGTGGACAAGATACCCGGAGGAGAGATGGACTGCATGGTCCAGTTGTCAGAGGAAGAACTGGTGACAGTGGAACTGACCGAGCAAGCTCTCGAAGTGCTACAGCTCGAAGACGAGTTCTCGTTGCGGGACTTCAATGCCGTAATCGGGACAGAGCAGGGCTGTTACTCCATTAAACAGTCCGAGAGGCTTGACGTGTCAGCTGCGAAAGAAGTAGGACCTGCACCCGAAGAGCTGTGGAAGCTTTTCTTTGACGGCGCGCGATGCAAGAATGGCGCCGGTGCAGGGGTACTCCTGGTTTCTCCAACTGGAATCCAGAAGGACTATGCCTACAGACTGGCCTGGAGCTGTACTAATAACTCGGCGGAATACGAAGCCCTGTGCTTGGGTTTGCGAAAGGCGGAAAGGCTCGGAATCAAGCACCTCCAAATTTTCGGGGATTCAGAGCTGGTGTGTCATCAAGTTATGAATAAATGCGCGTCCAAGCATCACTATCTTAGATCGTACCGCAATCGGGTCTGGGACCTGATGGAATCGTTCGACTCATTGAATGTTAAGGCAATATCGCGTGAGAGAAACAAGCACGCAGATATTCTGGCGTCTGTTGGAGCCAGGTACGTTCCGGCTGAAGACGTTGTCCAGAAACTGAAGCCGGTCCGCACCATTTACAGGCCTTCTGTGCCTGATAGGGATACCTTCTGGCAGGTGTTCAGCTGTGACGAGGAGATCGTCACATTCCTGGTTAACGAAGTATGTGTAATCGAAGGTAGAGACCCTGATGACGAGCAATATGAGGGGTTGATACAGTTACGGAATAATCACGTCCCAAAGGGACTGATTACGTTAGAAAGTCTCTTTGATCGGAATGACAGAGCAATATCCCACAGGATCAAAGTAGACCCGAGGCAGTATGCAGACCTGTAACTCGAACCTGGTAAAACCATCAAGGTCGGAACAGCATCGCACGTCGGAGGAGCCGGGCAGATTAGATCACCGTGCCAGGAGTTCCCCGACATCGTGGCCTCGTGCTACGAGGATTTGAAGGGGTATGACAGAATCGTCATCCAAAGATACCATTGAGCTAGAGGATGGCGCCAAGCCATTCCGACAGAAGCAGAGGGCCGTAAATCCAAAGATTGAGGCCATGATGAAGACCGAGCTCTTGAAGATGCTGGAGGCTAAGATCATCTACCCCATCAAACATTCATCCTGGGTCGCGAATTTGGTGCCCGTGAGGAAAAAGAATGGCGACATACGTCTCTGTGTCGACTTCAGAAACCTAAATCAGGCTTCCCTCCGGGACCACTATCCGCTTCCCCAAATTGACCAGATTCTACATATCGTTGCTGGAGCCCAGAGATTTTCACTTTTAGATGGATTTTCCGGCTACAACCAGATTTGGGTCAAAGACGAAGACCAGCATAAGACAGCGTTCACCACCAAGTGGGGGACGTTCGCCTATCAGCGCATGCCGTTTGGCTTATCCAATGCTGGTGCTACGTTCCAAAGGGCCATGGACCTCGCCTTCCGAGAGCTGCTCAACAAGATTATTGTCATCTACCTCGATGACATGACTGTTTTCTCTCACCGACGAGAAGATCATGTTTCGCACCTGCGGCAGATATTTGAGAGTTGTCGAGAATTCGGCATCTCCATAAACCCGAAGAAGTCTGTCTTCGCGGTAAAAGAAGGAAAGCTGCTGGGACATGTCATCTCCGAGGAAGGCCTCGCCATTGACCCTGACAGAGCGGAAGCCCTCGTTCGCTTGCCAGCCCCCATCGACAAAAAAGGGCTGCAGTCCTTCTTCGGTCAGATTAACTTCGTGCGGAAGTTCATCCCGGACTTCGCACAGGTGATCAAGCCTATGGCCGAACTGTTGAAGAAAGATACACCTTACGAATGGACTGATGAGAGAGAGCAAGCCTTCGAGGAAATTAAGGCCCGAATTGCACAAGCTCCGGTGTTGACAAACCCGGACTACTCCAAGGACTTCATCCTGTATGCAGTGGGAGAACCCGAAAGTTACGCTGCAGTCCTGACCCAGAAGGGAGACGACGGTGAGGAGCGCCCCATTGCGTTCCTGAGCCAAGTCATTCTGCCGCACGAGGAAAAGTACAATTTTATAGAGCGGCAGGTCCATGCTGTCATGAAGTCCCTTCGAAAGTTCAGGCACTTTGTCTCCCGCGAGCAAGACCACTGTCTTTGTGATTCACCCGGATGTTCGAAGCTTCATCTTGCAAGGAGAACCGGGTCACAAGAGAGCGGGATGGATTGCCAAGATCCAGGAGTTCGACATTGAAGTACGGCCCACCAAGCTTATTAGAGGCCGAGCCTTGTGTCAGGAATTGGCCCGAAGCGCTGTAGCCGGCATCTCCGCCTGTAAGTGGGAGGACACAGCGACACGCATCTACCTAGCCGACTCCTTATCGGAGGGGAGTGATTGGACAGATGAACTGGTGAGATACTTCTGCACCGGAAGATGTCCCGATCACCTGAACGCCTCACAACGAAGGAGATTTCGGCTAGGTGCACTCAAGTACACTCTTCGCCCCGAGGGGCTTTACTTCAAAAACATCGACGGCATCCTGTTGCGGTGCGTCAAAAAATCTGACCAGACTAGGGTCCTCGGAGATTTTCATTCCGGGATGCCTGGGGGTCACCATTCTTCAAGGCCGACGACCTTAAAAATAATAAGGGCTGGGTACTATTGGCCCACTCTGTTCGCAGACGCGCATGCGGTCTCGCGCTAAATGTGATCAATGCCGGAGGTATGTCGGTCGAAACAAGAAAGCACCCTTGCCCCTTCAACCGATTCAAGCCGAGGCTCCGTTCCAGCAATGGGGTCTAGACTTCATTGGGGTGATTTCTCCTAACTCCTCCGCCGGCCACAAGTTTATTCTTACAGCTACTGACTATTTCACACGGTGGACGGAGGCAATCCCGACCAAGAACGCAGACCAAGAAACGGTCATCGGGTTCATTGAGAGCCTGATTACCCGCTTCGGGGTTCCAGAGTCGATTGTGACAGACAACGGTCCGGGATTCGTAGGCGCAGTACTCACGGAGTACACCAACAGACTTGGCATCTATCACAAGATGTCTTCTAATTACTACCCGCAGGGGAATGGCCTTGCCGAGTCTACTAACAAGAACCTCCTGAAAATCATCCGGAGGACCATTGACAGGAACAAGCGGACTTGGCACTTGCTCCTGAACCGGGCGCTGTGGGCGGACAGAGTTGCGTTCAAGAAATCCCTCAGAACGTCCCCCTATGCGCTCGTCTACGGCAAGGGAGCTGTCATGCCATCACACATCGAAATCCCCGCCCTGTGGATGATTGACGAAGACAGGAGCAGCGGAGACCCGGTGGATGACAGATTGTGCCAACTCCTGCAGTTGGAAGAAGACAGAGAAAGTGCATACCAGGCCTTCGCGGATCATATTGCAGCCACTCAAGGTTGGTTTGCCAAACGCACCACTGCCCGAGTTTTCGAAGTCGGGGACCTGGTGCTAAAGTGGGACTCATACAAAGCAAAGCCGGGTAATCACGGAAAGTTTGATGCCCTCTGGGAGGGCCCTTATCAGATTGCTCGGGTGAATCAGTTCAATGCTTACCTACTGCGGGATATGGAGGGTCAGCTCCTGCCTATCCCTGTTAATGGGTTCCATTTGAAGCTTTACCGCTGTTGAAGGTGCCCGAGTGGCCCTTCCTTGTAAAAATTCTCCCTTATGTTTTTTATTTTTCCCGGCATGTACAGTTTCCAGTTTTAGCTTTCAATTCGTTTTTCTTCTTTTTTTGAGCTTAATTGCGGCATGGGAGAGAAAGACGGGCTTCGCATCGAAGTCTGTCGTTGCCCCTCAGGAGGGGCGAAGTTCGGCTATGCAGAGAAAGAAAGGAGGAAAAAGGGCAAAAAATTGACTAAGTGTTGGGCGAAGCCCGACTTCGCAGCGAAGTCGGACTTCGGCCCAACCAAATTGCGAAGTTCGATCAAGGAAAATGCTAAGGCACACTAAAGGGAAGCTCCGCGAACTTTGACTGAAGTGCGCATTGCGCATACCTTCCGTGCGAAGTACGCACTGCGCGCAATCTTTGCGCGAAGTGCGAACTTCGCAGCGAGGACCGACTTCGGCCAGCACCGTGCGCAAGTGCGCACTGCGCTCAATTCTCGTGCGAAGTGCGAACTTCGCGCGAAGTTCGCACTTCGCTCCAAGCTTCGGCCGAAGTCCGAACCCGCCCCAGCGTCGCAATGCGCAGTAAGACCAAAGAGCAAAGGTTGCAAAAACGTTAAGTGTTGGTAAAGCTCAAAGGCGGCTAAGACCCAGACTGTGCCCAAACCTTGGGCGCAACGAAAGCGTAAACAGCTTCAAGCGCGGCTGAAAGTCGGATTCGCCCAAATTCGGCGAAGTCCGCTTCGCGCAAGGTCGGGCCGCACCCAACTTCGGGCGAAGCCCGGCTGCGCCTTGTTTTTCGGGCCAGTATTGGGACACTGTTTAAAAAATAATAAAAAAATTCGAAAATCCCCAAGCTGGGCCCAAGGCGCGTTTGCAACTGTTTTAATGTGGGTTTCCGCACCGAAGGTTTTGTCTTGATCAGTGTGCCCAAGTGGTGGCAGCAACGTCAGCCATGGTGCAGTCTCCAACGCCGAATTAATGATTGCACGTTTTTCAAAGGAAAATGCAACAAAAGAAGCATGGCACGTCTGCCAGGGCGCGCTTTTTCCAAACATTCTCCTGCGCAGCCACCAAGGATTTTAACTCAGCCGACCTACCCCCTCCTGCGTTGCATTTATGGCGCTGTCTTTATCTAGAAAAGGGGGTCAGAAGCATGCAAACATTCCAGATTGCACAGATTATTCCTCGGACAGTTCAAATTATTCCTGTGATAGCGAAATCTGTTGCAGACAGCCTGAACCTATCATTATTGCTGATTCAGAGAGATGGACAGAGGAAAGAGGCCAGTGTCGGCACAGTCCAACGAAAGCAGCGAACCAGGGGATTTACCGCGGCCAGGCGTTTTCAAAGGCGATGCCCCGCCAGAGAAAAAGTCAAAGTCCCGAACGAAAAAAGTACAGCGTGGGCAAGCCCCACCACCTCCGGTGAATTACCTGGCGGGATATGTGGACGGCTCATTTTCTATGAGCCCGACTCACCGCGAGCAAATGTGGAGAGTCGGGCCGACAAAGTTTCGCCCTCCCACCATTTCGGAGCGGCGTACAAATCAAACCTCTTCGGATTTTTGTGCCCTCCCGTCCATCAATGCCCGGAACTGGTAGACTTAATTGTCAGACACTACAGACCAGCTTCCCGGCAAATTTGCAGCTCCAGCGGTAAACCCTTGTTCGCGCTGCGCAGGGAGACTGTGCAGCCAGCTTTCGCCCCAGGGCTGGAGTATGACTCCGGCACCATCTTCAGAAAGATAAATCTGGGCGAACAAGCGGGACGCTTCACGCACACCAAGCGAATGAGGGATTTCCTCAATTCAGAGCTGAACGCCCCGCTTCCAGCTGGACAGTGGCCGACTGGCCCCATGCCCTTGACGAAATTTCAGAGCAAGTATTTATATACCATCCTGGCATGGATTCTCGGCTGCGACTCCGACGAGTTGGTACATCCGTACCACTGGCGCTGGCAGAATGTCTCTTGTGTGGAGAATCTTACGAACCAGCGGCGCAGAGAAGTGGAAAGCGCCCCATCTCTTTCGACTGGGCAGACTGGCTGGCTTACGCCATTCATTCCGGCCTGTTGAAAATTCAAAAGAGGCAGTCTACCAATTTTCGTTTCAGTTCCGTTCTGGCCTGGATTTGTTTGTACCATCTGCACCCCCAAATGCCGATCCTGAACCTGAAGAAGGTTAACGAGAGGGGAGAACCACAGCCCGTCTATAACTGGACGGATGACTTATACCGGAAAGGGTCCTACTACAAGTTCAACTTCAACTTTCTGGGATTCGTCATGTCAGTCTTCACCGAAAGTGAAATCCCCCGTCCCCCGAAGGAAATGACGAGTGCTTTGATAAATCAGAAGCTCGGGGACGTTTTCAGACTGACGCAGGGGATTGTGGTCAGAATCTACGGATTCAAGGGCAAGCCTTATCTGCTGCCCTATTGGTGTACAGAGCATCTGTTCGGGATGGAGGTTGCCCGGCAGATGGACTATGTGGAAGAAGAGTTCGGCCTAGGGAAGAAGAGAGGACAGATTTTTCAATATCCTCTTTCCTGGGCCAACGTTGAGATTACTGAGGTAGGACAGCATGTCTACCTAGAACAAGAGTTGTCCCGGGTTGGCCTGGTTTTGCTGCCGCAGCGCTGGAAGTACGACCCCTATGGGATAAGGGGAAGGTTCACACATTTGTGCCCCCGGGCGGATATAACCGAAGATAGATGCGATGTGGTCCATGTGGACCTTGACTGGGAGATTGAATTAATGGAAGCTTCTCCTCCCTGGCAGGATTTCTACTGCGAGGAGGTGACATATGACCCCAAGCGAAACCCGGACCACCACTTCTCATCTCCAGGGTTCAAAAAATTTCTATCCAAGATAGCAGGCCTTAACTGGTCTAAAGAAAAGATTACCGAATGCTGGAAGATGAGATGCCGCACGCAGCACGATAAATCCACAAGGAGAAACCTGGCCGTAGATGACGACTTTTCGGTTCTCTATGACCAACATCATGACAGCTGGCGGCCGTTCGCATATCTAGGTTACATTCCCCGAGGCCCCTTTGAGGATTATAAAGGAGGGTCTCCCCTCAAACAGTTGTACACTTCGGCAACTGCCAGCGCAGGCCCAGCAAGTACCCAGGTCGATCCAATGCAGCCCGTGGCTCCCAAGGCGGCGCCTGAAAAGGCGAAAGAGTCAGTCAAGGCAGCGCCCGAGGCAATCCCTCAGGCAAGAAAAGCGCCAGCGCCGCCAGAAAGCAGACCGGTTGCGGCAGACCTTCTGCAAGTCAAACCCCGGTACAAGTTTACCGTGGGAGCATCAGCGCCTGCTGCACCTGTTTCGTCTCCTTCCCCTGATCCGACAGTTGTTCCAGAAGAGAAGAAGCGGAGGAGAGTTGAGAAAATCAGGCGACCTAGCCTGATAGTGCAGCAGCCAGTCGCAGAGCCGCAGCCGCGTCCTGCCGCCGCAGAGGCAGTTCCTTTGGGCAGTCCCAAGTCAGCCGCCGAGACAAGAAGCGAAGACATCCACCCGGCATCGGCTCAGGCGGAGCCCGCAGGTACGTTTGCTGCCCCTGTCTCCTTGGTCTCACCTAGTCCTACCCCCACTCCGTCTCCCGCTCAATCTGAGCGGGCCATGACCACATCCTCCTCTCCGTCTCCGCGCCCTTCTAGCGGCCCCCATTCTTTTGATCAGTTTGCTCAGAACCCTAACGTCTCTCTTTCTCTGAGCACAACTCCAAATCCTTCGCCTGAAGTTAGTGCTGAGGCTGTTCATTCACCTTCACATCCTCCGCCTCAGCCGCTTCAAACCCTCGCAGCATCACCCGCTCCCATCTCCATTTCCCGGTCGCCCCCACAAGCGACCGATTCTTCCAAGGTCTGTCCGGTTCCTCCTGATCCCATCCCCGCAGGAGAGACGTCTCAGCAGAACCCTAGGCTGGGGGAACCAGATTTCATGGACGACCTCCAGAACACAGACGACTTGCCCCTGGCAACAAGGGCTGTACAGTGTTCTGTTTCTTTCCTCCAGAACCTGAAGCGGAGGAGACATGAAGAGATAGCCGCCCCGGTAAAACGCGCCAAGTACGATTTCGAGAGGAGAGTGCTTACAACAGAGAAGATAATCCCAATAGTGAAGAAGCCTCTCCGGGAAATGACTAGGGCGGACTACGAGCTCCAGACAAAGGAGAAGAGCTTTGACGACATCAACAAGCAGTATGAGATTCAGACAATCATGCGCAAAGCTGATAATCTCTTTGTCAAGAGTCTGGAGGAGCAGGAAGAACTTTTCGCGTTGCAGGATAAAGTAAGGCAGCTTGAAGAGGACCTGTCTAGGTCCACTGAGCAGCTGGAAGCGGCGCGGCAAGAAACAGATGAACTCAAAGCCCAGCTGGCCGCTTCTCAGCAACAAGCCGCAACCGAAAAGAAAGCAGCCTCGGAGCAGATTTCTCAGCTCCAGGAGTCTTTGAAGCAGGCGCAGTCGCAACTTGCAGAGAGGACATCTCAAGCGGCGGTCTTTTCAAAGACAAAGGTTAAAGAGATGAGGGCTGGTTTGCTGAGGGAATGCAAGCCCCATACCTACAAGGCGATGGCAGTCCTGGATTTCGCATCCAGGATTCAAGAAGTTTCGCCTGAGGAAAGCCCGTGGTAGAGGAGGCCGAGCGCCGTGCGAAGCAATGGCTGGACTCGGCGGTAAATCTTCAAGAGCGCGAGCGCAACGGCCTCCAATTTTCTCCCGTGTCCTCATTCGCCGCAGAATGGGCAGGTGCAAGGGTGACCTTGCACAAATATTTCAAAAAAGTTGAAGAGGTGAGAGTGGCCAGACGAATGCTAGACGCGTTCACGCATGAAAGGGATATCTGTCTGGCCCCCTTTCACGCTCTTTCAGAACTTGGGTGCCCAAGTTTTGTTGAGAATGGTGAGCTCCTCACCCTAGATCGGGTAAAAAGAAATTGGCAGTCCTTCGAAGCAGACACAGCTGAAATTGATAGCTGGACTGAGCCAATTCAAGATAGTCAGGTCACTCAGATGGTGTCCAGATATTCCAAGATCCGCTCCTATTTCCGGGAGTTAGAAAAAAGGTACCTCACCATCGACCTGCACGCGGTCGTCGCTTTCCACGGAGCATTAGAAGATATAGCTGACCGCAAGCCATTCGAAGCAGAAGCCTGGCGCCCAGCCCAGGTGGCATACACTCGCATCTGCGAGGCAGAAGCCGGAGATGGAGAGCTTTCGGAAGGCATTTCTGAGGGGGCAACTGACAAAGATGAATCTGAAGAACAGTTGCCGCAAGGAGAACAGTTAGAGCAGCAAAAGGCAGGGGAGGCAAGTTCCTCTGCACCCAAAGGATGAAGGCATGGATTCTTTGCGCCGAGGCGAGCTCGACACCTCGCGAGCCGCCGTAAATGTTGTCACATTTTGCACGGGGTGCAATGTCTTCAATGTTGTAAAGTAACAGTCGTCGCTCTTCTTTTCCCTCTTCCCCCATCTTTCTTCCTTCTTCTCTCCCTTTCCTTTTCTTTCCCGCATTCTCTTTCTTTCCCCCTTTTTCTCTGAGTCCCCAGCTTGATTTTTCAACTTTCCAACAGGTTACCCAAAAAATTGGCCAAGTCTGGGTGCGAAGTTCGCACTTCGCCCAGTTTTGGTGCGAAGTGCGTACTTCGCACAGTTTTGGTGCGAAGTTCGCACTTCGCCCAGTCCGGGTGCGAGTTCGCACTCGCCCGTTTTGGTGCGAAGTCTGACTTCGCCCCACTTTCTGGGCGCACCTTGCAACCGGCAGACTGGCAGGTCAACAAAGAAGAATGTTAAAGTGCCGGAGCAGGTCCGTACGTCGGCAGACACCAGTGTCCACCTGTGCGCAGTCCGACTTCTCAGCAGAGTCGGAATGCGCCCTTGACAGGTGTGCGGTAGGGGAACAAACCCGGAATTTGACCAAGGCGTGAAGGCCTTCCCGACTGCACTGTTTTCGCCCGCGCATCCCAAGGAGCTCCGATCCCAAGCGAAGATGGATAGACTGCCCTCTAAGGCAGACATGTGTCAAACAACATCTTCCTTCATCCGACAAGTGTCCAGCTTCGGGATTCGAACCAAGGCGTGCCGACAAAAAGGGATAAGCATGGGCTGCACCGCCTCGTGCCGTAGCCTCATTCAAAGCCGATCTGAGGTTCCACCCGCTCCAGCCTACCAGCGTACCTGTCGACTTGAAGATTCTACCCAACACTCCGTCACGTAGTTGTCCAGCTCCCAGGATGACCATGCTCGCGGGTACGATCCGGTCCGACAAAAGGTCGGCATTTGCAGCTCTTTCGCCGCTTCTGTCAGCTTATGTTTGACTGGGACTCTGTGCCCATTAATGTAACGGGAGGGACTCGGGCTATAAAAGCCCAGCATGAATTCATTGTAAAGGGTGGTGTTGGTTACGAATCTGCCATGAGGAAAGGATTTTTGGTTAATGCGCCCAGATTAGCCCACCAGCATGAAAGGCCGAAAGGAAGAGATGCCTTCCGAGCCAATCTTCTGGAGAAGGCCGGCTCCTTTTAGGGGGCTTGATTTAAGCTAAAGGGAACAGGAAAGAAATAAATGAACGGAAAGAGACAAATGTACAGAAAGAGATACAAATATGTCCAAAGGTTGGTGGGGGGGAACTAACAGTACGGGAACACACCAATCACCGCTACTTACTGCATACAAACACAGAGCATGACAAGGAATTGCAAAACCTAGGCGTACTTCCGATACACCAACAGCGTATGCACAACTTCAATAGCTCCCTAGCAAACATTCCCTACAAGGAACTAACAAGCAGGGATCGTATCAATCACCAGATACATACACTGACAGGGGTAGAAAGTAAACCTAGAGATGTCGGAGCTGTATATGTGTTAGGTAGAGAGTTTAACCGCACACCTTCAATGGCTCCCTAGCAAACATTCCCTACAAGGAACTAAAGCTAGGGATCGCATCAATCACCAGATACGGGCCAGCAACGTCACACACAACTGATGGAACTGCTACCAAATTTATAATGAATGCTTTAAATAATGAAGTACATATGGTGCTTTAAGCAAGCAATGCTAGAGGAACCTGATCGCCAAATGCCAAAGTGAATTAACGAGCAACGACACAAGTGGGCCTAAGGCATATAATGAAAGACAAGATAAAAGAATAAAGACAGTAGAACAGAACCAGGCATACAGATTGTATTCATAAGCAGAAGCACGGTTACAATAAGCACAGTAGTTCCCTAACAAACATTCCCCTTCCACCCTTTACAATGAATTTCAGATGGGCTTTTATAGCCCGAGTCCCACCCGTTACATTAATGGGCACAGAGTCCCAGTCAAACATGAGCTGACAGAAGCGGCGAAAGAGCTGCAAATGCCGACCTTTTGTCGGATCGTCGTACCCGCAAGGATGGTCTTCCCGGAAGCCGGACAGCCACGTGGCGGAGTGCCGGGTAATTCTTCAAGTCGGCAGCTTGCTAGTAGCCGGAGCAGGTGAAACCTCGCATCAGCTTTGAATGAGGCTATTAACGCAGCGGTGCAGTGCAGCCCATGCTTATCCCTTTTGGTCGGCAAGCCTTGGTTCAAATCCCGAAGCCGGACACTTGTCTGATGATGGGTTATGTCAGGACACATGCCCGCCTTAGAGGGCGCCTATCCATCTTTGCTTGGGATCGGGGCTCCTTGGGATGCGTGCAGAAATCGGTGCAGTCGGGGAAGGCCTTCAAGCCTTGGTCAAATTCCGGGTTTGTTCCCCTACCGTACACTCGTCAAGGGCGCATTCCGGCTCCGTTGAGAAGTCGAATCGCGCACGAGCGAACACCGGTGTCCGCCGCCATATGGACTCCGCTCCAGGCATTTTACCTTTTTCTCGCATTGACCCGCCAGCCGCGTGCAAGGTGCGCCTGTAGGTGGGGCGAAGTACGCACTTCGCACTCAAAATCGGGCGAAGTACGCACTTCGCACCAAAATCGGGGCGAAGTGCGAACTTCGCACCCGCACTTAGCCAATTTCGTATAGACCCGCCGGAAAGCCGGAAAATCAACTCGGGGAACTCCAAGGAAAAAGGGGGGAGAGAAAGAGAATGGGAAAGAAAAGGAAAGGGAGAGAAGGGAGAAAAACGGAAGGAGGAAAAGAAGAGCAAAGACCGTTACAAAACAACATTGAAGACATTGCACCCCGTGCAAAATGTGACAACATTTCTGGCGGCTCGCGGGGTGTCGAGCTCGCCTCGGCGCAAAGAATCCATGCCTTCATCCTTTGGGTGCAGAGGAACTTGCCTCCCCTGCCTTTTTCTGCTCTAACTGTTCTCCTTGCGGCAACTGTTCTTCGGATTCATCTTTGTCAGTCGCCTCATCAGCATCTCCTTCTGAAAGGTCTCCATTTCCTCGCTTCGCCTCGCACATGCGAGTGTACGCCTCTTGGGCCGAGCGCCGTGCTTCCGCTTCGAATGGCTTGCGGTCGGCTATGTCTTCTAATGCTCCGTGAAAAGCAGCGACCGCGTGCAGTTCGATGGTGAGGTATCTTTTCTCTAACTCCCGAAAATAGGAGCGGATCCCGGAATATCCGGACACCATCCGAGTGACTCGACCGTCTTGAATTGGCTCTGTCCAGCCTATCAATTTCAGTCGTATCCGCTTCAAAGGACCGCCAATTCTTCTTTACCCGATCTAGGGTAAGGAGCTCGCCATTCTCAACAAAACCTCGGACACCCAAGTTCTCGAAAGAGCGTGAAAGGGGGCCGGACAGATATCTTTTTCATGTCCGAATGCGTCAAGCATCCGTCCGGCCACTCTCACCTCTTCAACTTTTCTAAAATATTTGTGCAAGGTCACCCTTGCACCCGCCCATTCTGCAGCCGAATGAGGACACGGGGGAAAAGGACGCCGTCGCGCTCGCGCTCCCGAAGGTTTATCGCCGTGTCCACCCATTGCTTTGCCTCGGCGCTCGGCCTCCTCTACCACAAGCTTCCCGGGCGTAAACTTCTTGAATCCCCGGATGCGAAGTCCAGGACTCGCCATCGCCTTAAAGGTATGGGGCTTGCATTCCCTCAACAAACCAGCCCTCATTTCCTTAACTTTTGTCTTTGAAAAGACAGCTCGCTTGAGATGTTTTTTCCGCAAGCCGCGATCGTGCCTCGCTTCAAAGACTCCCGGAGCCGAGAAATCGGCTCCGAGGCCGCTTTCTTTCGGTTGCGGCTCGTTGTCGAGAAGCGGCTAGCCGGGCTTTGAATTCATCTCGCTTCTCGCCGCGCCGCCTCCAGCTGCTCGTTGGACCTAGATAGGTCCTCTTCAAGTTGCCTTACTTTGTCCCGCAACGCGAAAGTTCTTCCCCGCTTCCTCCGCACTCTTGACAAAGAGATTGTCGCCTTTGCGCATGATCGTCCGAATCTCATATCGTTTATCAATGTCGTCAAAGCTTTTCTCCTTTGTCCGGAGCACGTAGTCCGCCTTAGTCATTTCTGGAGAGGCTTCTTCACTATTGGGATTATTTTCTCCGTTGTAATCACTCTCCTTCCGAAATCATACTTTGCGCGTTTTGCCGGGGCGGCTATCTCTTCATGTCTCCTCCGCTTCAGGTCTTGGCGGAAAGAGACAGAATACTCTACGGCTCTTGTTGCGAGGGGCAAGTCATCTGAGTTCTGGAGGTCGTCCATAAAATCTGGTTCCCCCAGCCTAGGGATCTGCTGAGACGTCTCTCCTGCGGGGATTGGATCAGGAGGAACCGGACAGACCTTGGAAGAATCGGTCGCTTGTGGGGGCGACCGGGAAATGGAAATGGGAGAGGCTGACACTGTGAGGGTTTGAAGCGGCTGAGGCGGAGGATGTGATGGTGAATGGACAGCCTCAGCACTAACCTCGGGCGAAGGGTTTGGAGTTGTGCTCAGAGAAAGAGAGACGTTAGGGTTCTGAGCAAACGGATCGAAAGAATGGGGACCGCTAGAAGGACGCGGGGACGGGGAGGAGGATGTGGTCATGGCTCGCCCGGATTGAGCGGGGGACCGAGTGGAAGTAGAACTGGGTGAGACTAGAGAGACAGGAACAGCAAACGTACCCGCGGGCTCCGCCCGAGCCGATGCCGGGTGAATGTCTTCGCTATTGTCTCGGCGGCCGGCTTGGGACCGCCCAAAGGAATTGCCTCTCGCGGCGGCAGACGCGGCCGCGGCTCGCGATCGGTCGCCGCACTATCGTGCTAGGGTCGCCCGATTTTCTCAACTCTCCTCCGCTTCTTTTCTTCTCGGAACAACCGTCGGATCGGGGGAAGGAGACGGCAGTGTGCAGAGCAGCGCCGATGCTCCCACGGTAAACTTGTACCGGGGTTTGACTTGCGTAAGGTCCGCCGCGACCGGTCCGTTTCCGGCGGTGCCGGCGCTTTTCTTGCTCGAGGAAGTGCCTCTGGCGCCGCCTCGGCTAACTTTTTTCGCCTTTTCGTGCGCCGCCTTAGGAGCCACGAACCGCATTGGATCGGCCTGGGTACTTGCTGGGCCTGCGCTGGCAGTTGCTGAAGTGTACAACTGTTTGGGAGGAGACCCATTTTTATAATCCTCAAAGGGGCCTCTGGGAACGTAACCTTGATATGCGAACGGCCGCCACCGTCATGATGCTCGGTCATAGAGAACCGAGAAGTCGTCATCTACGGCCGTGTTTCTCCTTGTGGATTTGTCGTGTCGCGTGCGGCATCTCATTTTCCAAAGATTCAATAATCTTTTCTTTAGACCAGCTTAAGGCCTCGCAATCTTTGACATAAATTTTTTGAACCCCGGAGATGAGAAGTGATGGTCCCGGTTTCTCTTGGGGTCATATGTCACCTCCTCGCAAAGAGAAATCCCGCCAAGGGGGAGAAGCTTCCATTAATTCAATCTCCCGACCAAGGTCCACATGGACCACGTCGCATCTATCTTCGGTTATGTCCCGGGGCACAGATGTGCAAACTTTCCTCTTATCCCATGAGGGTCATACTTCCAGCACCGCGGCAAAAAAACCAGGCCAATCCGGGACAGCGCTTGCTCTAGGTAGACATGTTGTCCTACCTCGATAATCTCAACATTGGCCCAGGAAAGAGGGTATTGAAAAATCTGTCCTCTTTTCTTCCCTAGGCCAAACTCTTCTTCCACATAGTCCATCTGTCGGGCAACTTCCATCCCGAACGGATGCTCTGAGCACCAATAGGGCAGCAAATAGGGTTTGCCCTTGAATCCGTAGATTCCGATCACAATCCCCTCGCGCGCCCGAAACGTCCCCGAGCTTCTGATTTATCAAAGCACTCGCCATTTCTCTCGGGGGACGGGGGATTTCACTTTCGGTGAAGACTGACATGACGAATCCCAGAAAGTTGAAGTTGAACTTGTAGTAGGACCCTTTCCGGTATAAGTCATCCGTCCAGTTATAGACGGGTCGGGGTTCTCCCTTCTCGTTAACCTTCTTCGTGTTCGGGGATCGGCATTTGGGGGTGCAGATGGTACAAACAAAGCCGCACTCGTAACGGAACCGAAACGAAAATTGGTTGATCGGCGCTTCGGATTTTCAGCAGATCGGAATGAATGGCGTAAGCGCCCGTCCGCCCAGACCGAAAGAGATGGGGCGTTTTCGCTCCGCCGCGCCGCCGGTTCGTAAGATTCTCCACACAGAGGCATTCTCGCGCGCCACTGGTACGGGTGCACCAGCTCGGAGTCGCAATCGAGGATCCATGCCAAGATGGTATATAGATACTTGCTCTGAAATTTTACCAAAGGCATGGGGCCAGTCGGCCATTGTCCGGCTGGAAGCGGGGCGCTCAGCTCTGAATTGAGGAAATCCCTCATTCGCTTGGTGTGCGTGAAACGTCCCGCTTGTTCGCCCAAATTGATTTTTCTGAGGATGGTGCCGGAGTCATACTCCAGCCCTGGGGCGAAAGCTGGCTGCACAGTCTCCCTGCGCAGTGCGAACAAGGGTTTGCCGACGGAACTGCAGATTTGCCGGAAGCCGGTTTATAGTGTCCGACAATTAAGTCTATCGCCTCCGGCATTGGTGGACAGGAGGGCACATGAATCAAGAGGTTTGATTTGTACGCCGCTCCAAAATGATGGGAGGGCGAAACCTTGTCACCCAGCTCTCCACATTCGCTCTCACCTGAGTTAGGCTCATGGAAAACGAGCCGTCCACATATCCTGCTAGGTAATTCACCGGAGGTGGTGGGGATTGCCCACGCTGTACCTTCTTCGTCCGGGCCTTTGACCTTTTCTCTGGCGGAGGATCGCCTTTGAAAACTCCTGGCCGCGGCAAATCCCCTGGTTCATTGCTTCGCTGGATCGCGCCGACACGTGCATTTTTCCCTTGTCCATCTCTCCGAGTCAGCAATAATGACAGTTCAGCCGTCTCGCAACAAATTTCGCTATCGTAGGAATAATTAGCACTCGTCCGAGGAATAATCTCTCGCAACTGGAATGTTGGCATGATTCCGACCCCCTTTTCTAGATAAAAACAGCGCCATTAATGCAACGCAGAGGGGTAGGTCGGCTGAGTTAAAACCCTTGGTGGCCGCAGCAGAGAACGTTTAGGAAAAGACGCGCCCTGGCAGCCGTGCCTTGCTTTTTTAGTTGCGTTTCGCTTGAAAACGCACAATCATTAACTCGGCGTTGGGGACCGCACCATGGCCGACGTTGCCGCCACCACTTGGGCACACCGATCAAGACAAACCTTCGGTGCGGAAACCCACATTAAAACAAGTGCAAACGCGCCTTGGGCCCAAACTTTGGGGTTTTTGAATTTTTTTTTTATTATTCTTTAAACCGCGTCCCAATATTGGCCCGGAAAACTAGGCGCAATCGGCTTCGCCCAAGTTGGGCACGGCCCGACCTCGCCGGCGAGTCGGACTTCGCCCGACTTCGGCGAGTACGAACTTCGCACCAAATCGGGCGAGTACGCACTTCGCGCGAAGCGCGTGCTTGAACTGTTCTACCTCTGTTTAGCTGCGCCCAAGGTTTGGGCGCGATCTGGGTTTTTGCCGCCTTTCATCTTTAGATGGACTTCGCACGGGCGCTGGCCGAAGTCGGACTTCGGTGCGAAGTTCGCACTTCGCACAAACTTTGCGCGCAGTGCGTACTTCGCACGAAGGGTTGCGCAGTGCGGACTTTAGTCTGCTTCAGCTTTTCTCGGACAAACTTCGCAATTCGGCTGGGCCGAAGTCAGGCTTCGCTGCGAAGTCGGACTTCGGTCAACACTTAGTCGATTTTTGCTCTTTTTCTCCTTTCTTTCTCTCGCATAGCCGAACTTCGCCCCTCCTCGCGGGCAAACGACAGACTTCGTTGCGAAGTCTGTCTTTCTCTCCCATGCCGTATTTAAGCTCAAAGAAGGAAAAATAAACTGAATGCTAAAACTGGAAACTATACATGCGGGGAAAAATAAAAACACAAGGCAAAATTTTTACAGGGAAGGGCCCCTCAGGCACCTTCAACAGCGATAAAGCTTCAAGTGGAACCCGTTGACGGGGATGGGGAGGAGCTGACCCTCCATATCCGAAAGTATGTAGGCATTGAACTGATTCACCCGGCAATCCGATAAGGGCCCTCCCGCAGAGCGTCAAATTTTCCGTGATTACCCGGTTTTGCCTTGTATGAGTCCCACTTCAAGACTGTGTCCCCGACTTCGAAAACTCGGCCAGTGGTGCCTTTGGCAAACCAGCCTTTAGTGGCCGCAATGTGATCGGCGAAGGCCCGGTATGCACTTTCTCTCGTCTTCTTCCAACCGCAGGAGTTGGCACAACCTCGTCGTCTACCGGGTCTCCGCCGCTCCTGTCTTCGTCAATCATCCACAGTGCGGGGATTTCAATGTGTGATGGCATAACAGCCTTGCTTGCCATAGACGAGCGCATAGGGGGACGTCTTGAGGGATTTCTTGAACGCAACTCGTCCGCCCATAGCGCCCGGCTCAGAGCAAGTGCCAAGTCCGCTTATTTTTTTCAATGGTCCTCCGGAGAATTTTCAGGAGGTTCTTGTTAGTAGACTCCGGCAAGGCCATTCCCTCGCGGGTAGTAATTAGAAGACATCTTGTGATAGATGCCAAGGCCGCCGGTGTACTCCGTGAGTACAGCGCCTACAAATCCCGGACCGTTGTCCGTCACAATCGACTCGGAACCCCGAGCGGGTAATCGGGCTCTCAATGAACCCGATGACCGTTTCTTGGTCGGCGTTCTTGGTCGGGATCGCCTCCGTCCACCGTGTGAAATAGTCGGTAGCTGTGAGAATAAACTTGTGGCCGGCGGAGGAGTTAGGAGAAATCACCCCAATGAAGTCCGGACCCCATTGCCGGAACGGAGCTTCGGCTTGAATCGATTGAAGGGGCAGGGGTGCTTTTCTCGCTTCGCCAAGGATACCTCGGCATTGATCACACTTGGCACGGACCGCATACGCGTCTCACGAACGTAGTGGGCCAATAGTATCCAGCCCTTATTATTTTTAAGGCCGTTGGCCTTGAAGAATGGTGACCCCCGTGCATCCCGGAATGAAAATCTCCGAGGATCCTAGGCTGGTCGGATTTTATGACGCACCGCAACAGATGCCGTCAATGTTTTTGAAGTAAAGCCCCTCGGGGCGAAGAGTGTACCTTAATGCACCTAACCGAAATCTCCTTCGTTGTGAGGCGTTCAGTGATCGGACATCTTCCGGTGCGTAAGTATCTCACCAGCTCATCCGTCCAATCACTCCCCTCCGATAAGGAGTTGGCTAGGTAGACGCGTGTCGCCGTGTCCTCCCACTTACAAAGCGGAGATGCCGGCCACGGCGCTTCGGGCCAATCCCCGACACAAGGCTCGGCCTCCGATAAGCTTGGTGGGCCGTACTTCGATGTCAAACTCCCGGATCTTGGCAATCCATCCCGCTCTCTTGTGACCCGGTTCCCCTTGCAAGATGAAACTGCGAACATCGGGGTGAATCACAAAGACAAGTGGTCTTACTTTGGGAGACAAAGTGCCCGAGCTTTCGAAGGGACTTCATGACCGCATGGACTCGCCGCTCTATAAAATTGTACTTCTCTTCGTGTGGCGTAATCACTTGGCTTAGGAACGCAATGGGGCGCTCCTCACCGTCGTCTCCCTTCCGAGTCGGATCGCAGCAGTAACTTTCGGGTTCTCCCACTGCATACAGGATGAAGTCCTTGGAGTAGTCCGGGTTTGTCAACACCGGAGCTTGTGCACCCGAGCCTTGATTTCCTCGAAAGCTTGCTCTCTCTCATCACCCATTCGTAAGGTGTATCTTTCTTCAACAGCTCGGCCATAGGCTTGATCACCCGTGCGAAGTCCGGAATGAACTTCCGCACGAAGTTAATCCGACCGAAGAAGGACCGCAGACCTTTTTATCGTGGGGATGGCAAGCGAACGAGGGCTTCGCTCCGTCGTGGTCAATGGCGAGGCCTTCCTCGGAGATGACATGTCCCAACAGACTTTCCTTCCTTTACCGCGAAGACGTACTTCTTCGGGTTTATAGAGATGCCGAATTCTCGACAACTTTCAAATATCCGTCGCAGTGCGAAACATGATCTTCTCGTCGGTGAGAGAAAATACCATGTCATCAAGATAGATGACAATAATCTTGTTGAGCAGCTTCTCTAAGGCCAGGTCCATGGCCCTTTGGAACGTGGCACCAGCATTGGATAAGCCAAACGGCATGCGCCGATAGGCGAACGTCCCCACTTCGTGGTAAACGCCGTCTTATGCCGGTCTTCGTCTTTGACCCAAATCTGGTTGTAGCCGGAAAATCCATCTAAAAGTGAAAATCTCTCGGGCTCCAAAGAACGATATGCAAAATTTGGTCGATTTGGGGAAGCGGATAGTGGTCCCTGAGGGAAGCCCGATTTAGGTTTCGAAGTCGACACGTAGACGTATGTCGCCATTCTTTTTCCTCACGGCACCAGATTCGCGACCCAGGATGAATGTTTGATGGGGTAGATGATCTTGGCCTCCAAAGATCTTCAAGAGCTCGGTCTTCATCATGGCCTCAACCTTTGGATTTACGGCCCTTTGCTTTTGTCGGAACGGCTTGGCGCCATCCTCTAGCTCGATGGTATGCCGGATGACAGATCTCGTCATACCCTCAAATCTTCGTAGCACCGGGCCACGATGTCGGGGAACTCCCGGCACAGCTGATCTAATCTGCACCCGCCTCCTCCGACGTGCGACTGCTCCGACCTTGATGGTTTTACCATGTTCGAGCTCCTGTGTCAGCATACCGCCTCGGGTCTACTTTGATCCCGTGGGATATTGCTCGTCATTCCGATCAAAGAGACTTTCTAATGTAATCATCCTTTTGGGACGTGATTATTCCGTGAATCGTATCAACCCCTCATATTGCTCGTCATCGTGGTCTCTACCTTCGATTACACACACTTCGTTAACCAGGAATGTGACGATCTCCTCGTCACACCTGAATACCCGCTGTAAGGTATCCCTATCGTGCACGTAAGGCCCGTAAATGGTGCGGACCGGCTTCGGCTTCGGACGACGTCTTCAACTGGAACGCACTGCTCCAACAGACGCTGTAATATCCGCGTGCTTGTTTCTCTCACGCGATATTGCCTTAACGTTCAATGAGTCAAACGATTCCATCGAGTCCCGGACCCGATTGCGGTACGCTCTAAGATAGTGATGCTTAGACGCGCATTTATTCGTAACTTGATGACACACTAACTCGAATCTCCGAAAATTTGGAGATGCTTGATTCCGAGCCTTTCCGCCTTTCGCACCCAAGCACGTGGCTTCGTATTCCGCCGAATTGTTAGTACAGCTCCAGGCCAGCCTGTAGGCATAGTCCCTCTGGACTCCGGTTGGAGAAACCAGGAGGACCCCTGCACCGGCGCCATTCTTGCAACGGGCGCCGTCAAAGAAAAGCTTCCACAGCTCTTCGGGTGCAGGTCCTACTTCCTTCGCAACGGACACGTCAAGCTCCTTGGGCTGCTTAATGGAATAACAGCCGCTCTGTCCCGATTACGGCATTAAAATCCCGCAACGAGAACTCGTCTTCTAGCTGTAGCACTTCGAGAGCTTGCTCGGTCGGCTCCATCGTCACTCGCTCTTCTTCTCGACAATTGGACCATGCAGCCCATCTCTCCGCCGGGTATCTTGTCTACTAGAAAAGGGGAAGGCTTCTCATTGAAAATTTTCGGTCTCCTTCCTTTGAAGGGCACTTCCATGTGCGAGTAGTCTAGAGACAGGTACTCGCCCAACTTCGCAGTGAACTCCCGAGAGAGACACATGCCGAAGTAAGGCTCCAGGTCAACAATCACGACCTCTTGGATGACCACAATGTCGAGAGCTTTGTGCAACTGGATAGGGATGTCCTTTATGACACCAACCGTCTTGACAGGGGTGCCGTCTAATTGCAAGACACCTTGGCTGCTCCGTGTGTATTCCATCCCGATCTCATCGCGACGGCCTTCGGCATCACACCGAGGAAGCACCGTAATCCACCATGCAGCTGAGAACTATGTGCCCTTGCATCCGCAAAGACAGATAAAAGGGTGGCGGTCCTGCTCTTCCCAATGGCGGAGACTCGCCAAAGGTTGAACCGAGACAGCAGCCGCATCCGTTGCCGTTCTTCATGTTTTTCAGTGATTCTTGCAGCAGATCTACCTGGCCTGGAAGCAGAAGGGCATCGTACATGCTGATTCTGGCAGGAGTCTTCTTTAACTCGTCTACAATGCTGTAGCCCGAGGTACTAGCTCCTTCTCCGGTTTAGCCGGTTCATACTTGGTCCGGCATCGTTGGGTGGCCTCAACTCGCCGTCTCTTGGTCGAGACGGGTACTTCGCCTTCTCCCCGGGCTTGTTCTTTGGTTTCGGCCGGGGGTGAAGTACAGAAGCTTAGCGGGAGTTGGGGCCTTTGCCGGAGGCTTAGCCGGAACAAGCACGGTCTTTGCTAGAGAAGGTTTAGCGGGAGCTTTATCTTTGGATGCCTTCTCCCGGGCCGTGTAAGGCCACGCCCGCTAGGACGGTGGCAGCCCATTGGGCCGCGGTCTTTCTCTTCTCGCATATACCCGCAAAGGTTTAGCCGCGTCCGCAGCCTTTCTTTTCTTCCTTGGCGGGCGCCACTGGATTCTCTTCTGGCAGGGCAAAATTGGCCTCACCGTCCAAGATCATGTACAGCTCATCATCTTCTATAGTGCTGCCGGCCAAGGTCTGGATGTAGTGCTGGTGCAAAGTGCAATCTTCCTCCGAATGTGGGTCATTGCACGTAGTGCACCAGCCTGACTCGGTCGGGAGGACCAGGTGGGTCATCTATAGCAAGATTTCTCGGAGGCGGACGCCTCGCGGTTGGTTTTCCGGGGCTTTATCTTTTGTCAATGCCGGCGGCGCATACGGCCTTCTAGGAGCAAAGTCCATTTGGGCCTCCTTCTTTTTCATAGCTGTCATGTCATTGGACATGGCATGATATCCGGAGGCCAAAGCCCGCACTTCTTGTAGAATCGTGTTCGGATGCCGTCAGCTCGGAGGCGGCAACTGTGCCGGTGGAGGCAAAGCGGCCAATGGAGGAGGGTTAGAATAAGACGCATACTGCGGGGGAGCAGGAAGCGCCGGAAAATGCGGAGCAGGAGGAGGCGGATGAGGGTAATGCAACTGAGGCGGGCCGTATTGAGTTACGACCGGCGCCGGATTCCACCGCGGGCCGGGGCCGCTGCCCCGAAGTAGACGGCACACCACCGTGGCGTAAGGATACCGCGATCTTGGAAAGTCGGGATGAATCGGCTCCCGCACTCGGACGGAAGCCCCGCCGATGGAGATAATGTCGCCTTCAGCCTTGTCGGGCAGCTTCGTATAGTGCAGTGGAACTCGTCAATTCGGGCGATCTTCAAGAAGAGGCATATGTCCGAGTTGAAAGACCTCGATAGTAGTGAGCAGCCATGCCGGCCGAAGGCCGAAGTTCGCGAGGTACCCGTTTCCAGGATCTCGCAAACCTAATGTTAAAATCAGACACCTCCTCTTGAGGATGCCTCCGGATTGCTTGGAACTGATGCAGTAGAGAGGTAGGATCAGCAGACTCGTTGCATCCTTTTACGAGCCTCCTGGCAAGCTGGGGCCACCCAGTGATGGATCCCTCTGGCAGCGATCTCCACCAGTAGAGAAGCTTTCCCCTCAAGGAAAGGGCCAGCAGACGGGTCTTCACACTTTCATCGGTGATGGTATGCAGCGCGGCCAGTGGCAAGGATGTCCCGGATGTGCTCGTACGCCGTCTTACCGTAGCCGTCGTATGTGGGAATAGACTTTAAAGCAGCAGGGGGCACAGCTTGCTGACCGATCAGGGCCAAAGGCCCTGTAGAGTCCACCGCCGGGAAGAGATCATCGTCATTCGGCTGTTGATCAGCCATTTCTTCTTCTTCTCCGCCGTCGGTTGTGTACTCTGTGTCGGTACTTTCCGAGGATGCAGGATTTTCCTCTTCCTCGGCCTCTTCTACTTCGTACTCGGCTCTTCCGACCTCGCCTCGGCCTCTTCTTGGATCTCACCTCGGCTTCGTCGAAACGAGCTCGCGGATCAGCCACCCTGGGTATCTCGCCTCGAGCGTGGATGTCTAGTTCGTAGAACTCGGGCGGGCTTCTCGGATTTCTTGTTCGCCACCTTCTCGTGTGCATGAAGGTGACCGGACCGGTCTTCTAGACTCGGAGGATTTGTTCGTGCAGTAGTCGCCAGTGTTCGTATTTGGAACAAGAATGAAGCGAACACCGGTGCTTCGATTCCGTCTGGGGTGAGAAACTTCCTTGTCTCACCAAGAGCTCGAGAACCGTCGCCGCCGTGTGGAGACCGATCGTAAAATCTCTCGTCGATGTAGGACCCGTGTTCCGCCGAGCGGGTCGGAAGAACTGTTGCGCTAGGTGGAAACTAGATGGGTACTCTTTCTTTAAATCGTGGGACAAGCGTCCCACCGGGCGTGCCAAAAACTGTTGGTCACGAATCCGCCACGAGGAAAGGATTTTTGGTTAATGCGCCCGTATTCGCCCACTCAAGATGAAAGGCCGGAAGGAAGAGATGCCTTCCGAGCCAATCTCCTGGAGAAGGCCGGCTCCTTTTAGGGGGCTTGATTTAAGCTAAAGGGAACAGGAAAGAAATAAATGAACGGAAAGAGACAAATGTATAGAAAGAGATACAAATATGTCCAAAGGTTGGTGGGGGGAACTAACAGTACGGGAACACACCAATCACCGCTACTTACTGCATACAAACACAGAGCATGAAAAGGAATCGCAAAACCTAGGCGTACTTCCGATACACCAGCCAGCCGTATGCACAGCCTTCAATAGCTCCCTAGCAAACATTCCCTACAAGGAACTAACAAGCAGGGATCGTATCAATCACCGGATACATACACTGACAGGGGTAGAAAGTAAACCTAGAGATGTCGGAGCTGTGTATATGTGTTAGGTAGAGAGTTTAACCGCACAGCCTCAATGGCTCCCTAGCAAACATTCCCTACAAGGAACTAACAGCTAGGGATCGCATCAATCACCGTGATACGGGCCAAGCAACGTCACACACAACCGATGGAACCGCTACCAAATTTATAATGAATGCTTTAAATAATGAAGTACGGAAGGTGCTTTAAGCAAGCAATGCTAGAGGAACCCGATCGCCAAATGCCAAAGTGAATTAACGAGCAACGATACATGTGGGCCTAAGGCATATAATGAAAGACAAGATAAAAGAATAAAGACAGTAGAATGTAACTGTGCATACAGATTGTATTCATAAGCAGAAGCACGGTTACAATAAGCACAGTAGTTCCCTAACAAACATTCCCCTTCCACCCTTTACAATGAATTTCAGATGGGCTTTTATAGCCCGAGTCCCACCCGTTACATTAATGGGCACAGTAGTCCCGCCAAACATGAGCCGACGTAAGCGGCGAAAGAGCCGCAAATGCCGACCTTTTGTCGGATCGGGCCGTACCCGCAAAGATGGTCTTCCCGGAAGCCGGACAGCCTACGTGGCGGAGTGCCGGGTAATTCTTCAAGTCGGCAAGCTTGCTAGTAGCCGGAGCAGTGAAACCTCGATCAGCTTTGAATGAGGCTATTAACGCAGCGGTGCAGGCAGCCCATGCTTATCCCTTTTGGTCGGCAGTCTTGGTTCAAATCCCGAAGCTGGACACTTGTCTGATGATGGGTTATGTCGTAGGACACATGCCCGCCTTAGAGGGCGCTCTATCCATCTTTGCTTGGGATCGGGGCTCCTTGGGATGCGTGCAGAAATCGGTGCAGTCGGGGAAGGCCTTCAAGCCTTGGTCAAATTCCGGGTTTGTTCCCCTACCGTACACTCGTCAAGGGCGCATTCCGGCTCCGTTGAGAAGTCGAATCGCGCACGTGCGAACACCGGTGTCCGCCGCCATATGGACTCGCTCCAGCATTTTACCTTTTTTCTGCATTGACCTGCCAGTCTGTCAGTGCAAGGTGCGCCCAGAAGGTGGGGCGAAGTACGCACTTCGCACCAAAACTGGGCGAAGTACGCACTTCGCACCAAAACTGGGCGAAGTACGCACTTCGCACCAAAACTGGGCGAAGTGCGAACTTCGCACCCAGACTTAGCCAATTTCAGATAGACCTGCTGGAAAGCCGGAAAATCAACTGGGGAACTCCAAGGAAAAAGGGGGGAGAGAAAGAGAATGGGAAAGAAAAGGAAAGGGAGAGAAGGGAGAAAAACGGAAGGAGGAAAAGAAGAGCAGCACTGTTACAAAACAACATTGAAGACATTGCACCCCGTGCAAAATGTGACAACAGTGGAAGGGGAATGTTTGTTAGGGAACCACTGTGCCCATTGTAACCGTGCTTCTGCTTATAAATACAATCTGTATGCCTGGTTCTGTTCTGCCGCTTTTATTTCTTTATGCTTATGCTTTACGCGATTCTATGTCATGGCTTGTTGATTCATTTCAACATTTGATGATCAGGCGCCTTTAGTATTATTTCTGTACTTTTAATTTTCATATAATAGATGTGGTAGTAGTTCCATCAGTTATGTGTGACGTTGCTGGCCCGTATCTGGTGATTGATGCGATCCCTTGCTGTTAGTTCCTTGTAGGGAATGTTTGCTAGGGAGCCATTGAAGCTGTGCGGTTAAATTCTCTACCTAACACATATACCTGGATTTACTTTCTACCCCTGTCAGTGTACGTATCTGGTGATTGATGCATTGCCGTGCTGTTAGTTCCTTGTAGGGAATGTTTGCTAGGGGATCATTGAAGCTGTGCATACACTGCTTGTGTATCGGAAGTACGCGTAGGTTTTGCAGTTCTTTGTCATGCTTTGTGTTTGTATGCAGTAAGTAGCGGTGATTGGTGTGTTCCCGTACTGTTAGTTCCCCCCCACCAACCTCTGAATATATTTGTAATTTCTTTCTGTACATTTGTCTCTTTCTGTACATTTATTTCTTTCCTGTTCCCTTTAGCTTAAATCAGAAACCCCCCCCAAAAGGAGCCGGCCTTCTCCGGAGATTGGCTCGGAAGGCATCTCTTCCTTCCGGCCTTTCATGTTGGTGGGCGAATCTGGGCGCATTAACCCAAAATCCTTTCCTCATGGCAGATTCGTAACCAACAATGCCCACAGTTGCCTGATTAGGAGAGCAACCGTCGGGAGTTGCTCCAAGATGGAGTAAACTCGGGAGGTCCTCTGACTTAGAAGCTTCAACGACTTGGTCTTCCTGCTTAGGTTTGTTGTCTTTGGGGAAGGCGACAACGGGCGCTGGAAGAAAACAGCGACGATGGGCGGCGCAGGCAAAACTGAGCGACAACGGGCGGGATAGAAAAATTGAGCGACGGTGGGCGACACGACACTTAGAAATTTTTCGATCTTTTCCTTCTTCTACTTCCGCCTAATGTCACTCAAAAAGAGGAGCGACGTCGGGCGACGCTCCGAAATGCAGCGATGACGAGCATCGCTCAGAAACCAACACTTACACAAATTTTGCATTTCATTTTTCCGCTAGATGTCACTCAAAAACTGCCGCGACGACGGGCGGCGCCAGCAAATTTGAGCGACAGCGGGTGTCGCTAGACTCAAAACATCTTGGCCACTTCTCTTCGCCCTCCGCCCAATGTCGCTCAAAAAATGGAGCGACGCCGGGCGACGCTCCCAGTTTAACACTTAGCCAATTTTTACAGATTTTTCAATTTTGCACTTTTCTCAAATAGATGGGACAAGTAAAGCAAGAAAAATAGAACATGGAAGATATAAAATATGAAAACTACAGGAGAATATCAATAATTTCTTGAATTTTCAAGAATTTTACCCCTTACAAAATGTGACAACAGTTCCTTTTTTTGGGTGGGAGTGAAAACGATGGATTGGAATAAATGCTATAGTTAGTGATCCTACACTATAGTGATTGGTAGCGGGAATAACCCCTCTCCCCTACTCGGTCAACCTCGCCTATCTTTTCAAAGGGAAAAGGACCCTATATATCCCTTGTGTGCTTAGGAATCAAGTAACAAATTTTATTTTAAGCTCGTCCCCTGCACTATATTGAAGGGGCTTGATCCGTTACGGAACAAGGCAAAGCAATTCCTATCCTTACGGTATGTGCTACGTCCTGAAGGCTCGCTCCCTCCCTCCTAAATATGGTAGGACGAGCCTTTTTAAGATTGTCAAATCCAAAAACGACCGTCCCCATCCCGCATCTCATGAGGATGGAAGTACGCATCTTTGCATAAGATTGATAACAACGCCGCGGTTATGGATAAAGAGCTCGATATGAGATACGCCTAGAGAAATACCCTTTTTAAAACAGAGGGGGCCTCTCTCTCAAAAAGAGAGAAGACAACTTTAGTGGATCGGGGAAGTACTTAGGAATCAAGTAACAAATTTTATTTTAAGCTCGTCCCCTGCACTATATTGAAGGGGCTTGATCCGTTACGTAACGAGGCAAAGCAATTCCTATCCTTATGGTATGTGCTGCGTCCTGAAGGCTCGCGCCCTCCCTCCTAAATATGGTAGGACGAGCCTTTTTAAGATTGTCAAATCCAAAAACGACCATCCCCATCCCGCATCTCATGAGGATGGAAGTACGCATCTTTGCATAAGATTGATAACAACGCCGCGGTTATGGATAAAGAGCTCGATATGAGATACGCCTAGAGAAATACCCTTTTTAAAACAGAGGGGGCCTCTCTCTCAAAAAGAGAGAAGACAACTTTAGTGGATCGGGGAAGTAAATCTATACCTCTCATTGTAAAGCGGATTTCTCTCCACCATAAATAAATGAAGTGTTGCTCTCGTCTAAAAAAGCCAAAAGCAAACTCAACCTTTTAAAGGATGGATATGAGATATTTTTTAAAGTTGATTCTAAACCATTCTTTAAGAGCGCCCAGACTAATGATTCCAATGATGATCCCAGTGATTCCAATGCCAATGATTTCTTTTTCAAACACTCTCCTCCCCTATATTAAGAAGGGCCTTTTAAGAGGAGGCTCTTCCCTTTAAAATTGAGAGGGCCTTTTTTAATAGGAAAAAATTCTAATGATTCCAATCCCAACTAATCTATACCATGATTTGGTCAAGGTTTCGGCTTTCGGGCGAGGCGGAAAACAAATGTTGAAACAACACGAGCGATGAATTGGTTGGTAGTACTCGAGTGAGTCAAGCGAATCCTTAAAAACGAGCTTATATAAGGTCTTCCTTTAGCTCGTAAAGGCCTTGAATCGCCTAAAAAACTATCCCCTCCCCTCTATTAAAGTAAAGCTTGTTCATATTATTGCTTTCGACAGTCAGTATATCGTGTTCAAGTGATCTATCTGTGATCAATGCTCGTGCATGACCATGGAATGTACGTATGGGAGCCCTAGACCCTGCACTCCAAGGTCTGGTAAATATAGATGCTTCATGTCGTCTATACCTTTTCCTTAGCCAATAATAAAAAATGGGAGGACCCTATATTTTAAAAGGCCCTTTTAAACATGGGGGAGCATCTCATTATAAATCTTGATTATACCTCGAACAATGAATAGATAGGTCGAGCCCATCATACAATACGATACAATATTGCTCTAATAACATGAGAGCTTACTACCCATTCGAACAATAACTTATCCATTCAAGATATTAAGTAGGATTCTTCTTCATCTTCCCTTAAGGAGTTGCCCCTGCATGGAGTTGTATTCACTTATCCCTAGGCTCAATTCAACTCTTAAGGGGCGACTCCTTTCGAGCTGTCTATAATAGAGCCTCTCACTATCTTAAGATGCTAAACCGACTACAGAAGGGAGAGGGCGTCACTAGAGAAGGCAGGTCATCGCTATATCCACCATCAATAGGGGGATAGATATTACCATCAATGGGAAGGGTGACTTGTATGATTATGGTATGGGTTCTTTATTCATGCGAATGGTGCTCATCTCAACTCAAAAAAATGTATTTTGAGCTTTGAATCCTATTTTAAAAGCAATTTTGAGATTCCTTAAAGAGATCCCTTTTAAAATTGGTTCTTTATTCATGCGATGCAACTGAGATTTTGAGGAATAGCTACACCTTATGGATTCATACCATGCACCTTTCAAAATAGAGGGATCGAGCTCTTAAGATCAGAAGAGGTCTTCAAGTATTGGAATGCTTTTCCGGGCTATTCCTCTTCCTTATAAAAGATGAATGAAAGAATCTCTTGGAGGTATTGGAATGAAATGATCGCTCAAGTGGTCGAGGTCATTTATCATCGATCGCCTCTGGGTTGAGGGCCCCAACGTCTTAAGAGGTAGATAACTCATCGGGAAAAGGAAGAATGCCCACATCGAGCCCCCCTTTTTAAAAATAGAGAACCTCCAACTTTTTAAAAGCTAGCGAATTTTTTTGTTTTGATGAAACCATAGAGATCGATTTATTCTTTGTTGGGGTGCACATCATAGATATTTGTTGGGGGATGGGCGAGAACCTCTTCAAAGTTTATAAGATTCTTGGTGATAATGAGCTCAAAATAACTTATTCTTCCTTCTCTTGAGTGGGCTTGATGGGAGAGAAACATCTTCGTTCTCTTAAATGGGGGACCGACTTCTTTTTGTTAAAGATAGTTGATGGGAAGGGGAAAGGGGAGCGATAAGAGACTTGACCGGGTTAGGGACTCGACCTTAAAAGGTTAGAGACTTGACCACTTTTAGATAAGTCCACCAATTTCATAGTCTATAGTAGCTAGTTGTTACCCAACAAGCTAATTCTCAGATCTAAGTGAGCTTTTTAAAGGGGTTTTCCATATAAAACAACAAATCCAGGAGGTTAGCCAAGAGGTTTATTCCAGTCTACGATCACACACCCGAATCCAAAATCTTCTACCTCTTTAAAGAGTCGTTACCCCTTTCTTACCCTTTTAAATGGTGGGGGAGAGGAGAGCTTTTGAACCTTATAATAAATCATCACCGATGCCTCTTTGAAGTTCTCTCATCTCTAGGTAGAGGTAGTTGGTGAGCTCATCCCCTACCCTCTAAGCATAGTATCGATGAAAGGCTAAGTTGATCAATGAGTTATCTAGTCAATGAATGTTCGACCCTCTCCTCTCTCTTTTCAAAGCCAGATATAGAGCGTTGCCGCTTTGGGATTAAGAAGAAGAATCTATGAACCAACCATAAGAGCAAGGGCCCTATCCCTATTGAGATATGAAGCATTGAGATATAGAGCACTGCTCCGTTATAATAACAAGGGTGCCCTCTCCCCTTTTTAAAACAGAGAGGTACTAACCCCTCTCTATTTTAGATAAAGGGAATCCTACAGTCTTTTTTTGGGAATTCAAGCTTTTAGCCCCCTATGTTTTGCCTTTAAAACATGGGGTTTAAATGGTCGAGGAGAGCGCTTTTAAACCTATAGGTTGCTTGAAATAATAGAGGTTCAATCAATGGGTCAAAAGGGTTTTAATGTATGTAATAGACTTTGATGGGGGATACCATGCACTCGACTTGAATGGGCCCACCTTTCTGCTGGAAACAAACAGGCGCACCGACCACCCATTATTTCTTTTTCTTGCTCAGAGTAACTCAATCCTAAGGCTTCTTGACTAGTGTGAGTACAACCTCATTTCTGTCCTCGGTATGGTTCTGTTGGTCAAGAATCTGCCTTAGGTATGAAATGTGTCATTCATGCACCCTAGACCCGACCAACATTGAAATGCCAAAAGGAAGAAATGGCTCCTTTGCCAATCTCCAGAGATGGGCTGGTTCCCTTGCTATTCTAACTGGGGACTTTATATTAAGGAACATGAAAGAAATTGACAAATGACTAAAAGGAATGGGAAATATGACCACAGGCCAGATAGAACAGGGGTGATGGATCAGCAGCACGATAACTTAACTATACGTTGAATCAATAGCACTCAACATAGAAAACTAACAAAAATTAAAACCAAGCATCTAACATGTGTAATCTCCAGGACTATTCCAGCGTTCACCCTTTATCGGGAGTCAAATCCAGACATAGAATAATAATCCACAGACAAAGCGGAGAATTTAATAGAAAATAAGCGATAGAAGACATACACTTAAATAGAAGTCCAAAGTTAGATCCAAACATTATCTGTATTGATAGCAAAATTCAAGTTACAACAAGCTTCTAGCAAAACATCAAGTCTGGCGGTGTCGGTGTCGTCTCTTTGCTTGTTGGAACCGCCCTAGTGCGAGATAGGATTCTGAAATCCGAAAATGTCAAGTCTGGAAGCTTCTCAGACCGACTGTGCTTGGATGGATAAGGATGCACCTTGTGTCACTGAGAAGCGCCTCTGAGGAACTCCGGTTGAAGCAAGGGGGCTGGACTGAAACAGGCGCCTAATGGATGCAGGCCCCACCTACGTTTCGTTGATGCAGTCTCCGAAAAGTGCTTGCACTCCAAAACCGTAGCGAAACTAGTTGTCATCTTGAGAGCAACGCTAACGTTGAAAAGTCAAGGCTGATTGCGCTTCCACTTGGGCCGAATTTGCCTTGCGCTAGAAAATGGGAGCGAAACGTCTTGCTGCACTGGAAGGGGGCCAGAGTTGATAGGTCAAAGGTGTTTGTGCTTTGAAAGACTCCGAAAATGCCTTGCACTAGAAAACTGCAGTGAAAATGCCTTGGAGCCTCGAGAGTAGTGCTGGCGTTGAAAAGTCAACAGGCATTGCACTTCTACTTACTCCGAAACTGGCTTGCACTCGAAAATTTGGGTGAAACGCCTTGCTGCACTACTTAGTCTTTTTTCCTCGAACTTGCTACTGAGCTTTGAAAAGTCAAAGGTTGTTGCGCTCCTGGCAAACTTCAAAAAGGCTTTGCGCTCGAAAGGTGGAGCAAAAATGGCTTGGAGCATTGGGAGCAATGCCAGAGTGGAAAAGTCAAATGCTGTTGCGCCCCTTACTTGGCTCGAATTTGCCTTGCGCCTGGAAAATGGAGCGAAACTACTTGGAACCTTGGGAGGTGCGCTGGCATGGAAGAGTCAAACGCCAAAGCGCTGCTAGCTTGGAGCGCAAATGAATTGTGTTGAAAAGTGGAGTGAAACGCCTTGTAGCCTCGGGAGTGGTGCTAGCATTTGAAAAATCAAAGGTCGTTGCGCTCCCACCTGCTCTGGATTGGCCTTGCGCTCGAAAAACAGAGCGAAACAACTGTTTCAACACTTAGCATTTTTTTTGTCCGATGAGTAGCGCCTTTGAAAAGTCAAAGCCCATTTCTCTCTTAGTAGGAGCGAAATTGCCTTGCGCTTGGAAAACTGAGCGAAACAACTGCCTCCATACTTAGCATATTTTTATTAAAACTGTTGCTCCCTGCGTCGTTTGAAAAGTCAAAACCCCAAGCGCTCCTGGCAGACTTCGAAAAGGCTTTGTGCTCCAAAACAGGAGCGTAAAGGATATGGGCCCCACATCACTTCAAACAGGTTCATGCTGAACGGTCAAAGGTCGTTTCTCTCCTTTCTGCTCCGAAATTGCATTGCGCTCTTCAGCTGGGGCGAAAAGACCCTGTTGCACTTAGCATTTTCCTTGTAAAATTGCAACTGCGCTCAGTCAAGGCCAAAATTTGGCTTGCGCTCTTCTTCAGGGGTGAAAGAGCATTGCATTCTTATGCTTTCTTTCCTGGAGTTGGCCTTTGCTGTTGTCTGGCCCAAAATGGGCCTGCGCTCTGCTTCTGCCCCGAAACAAACCTGCACCTTGAGATATGGTGCCAAACTATCTTCGCCCTTGACAAGGTGAAGACCCTACATGTTGAATAAACAGAAAACTACACCAGTCCTTGGGTACAACTGACAAATGCTGACAGAGAAAGCAGGAAAGAGAAATACATGATGTACAAAGAAGAAAGCTTCAGGGAAGGAGAAATTACAGAACAACAAAATATACACAATGTTGCAGAAATGCCAACATCTCTGGCGACTCGTGGGGGAATGGAGCTCGCCTCAATGTCAAAATCCCAGGCCTTATCTGTTGCGCTTAGAGTCATCATTGTTGTCCTGTTCTGAGTGCTCACTGCTGGCAGTAGACTCTTCCTCCAACCTCTCCCTTTTTGATTCTTCCTCTTCCTTTTGGGACTCACGGCCAACTTCTTCTCCTTGGCCTCCTTCCTCTTCTCGGTCCTCATGCTGCTGGGGAGGCTTCGTTTGCGGGAGACGCCCACGGATTGATTCATAGGTGGCTTGGGCCAGGGCCTAGGCTTTTTCTTGGAATGGAGTGTGGTCTTGGAGCTCTTTAACCAGGTATTCAAAAGTTTTAAGCTTGTCCACATCAGCGAAGTGAGCCCTCTGGCTAAGGTCCACCAAATAGGACTCAATTCGAGCAAACTTTGTCGTTAACTGGATTACCTGAGCTTTTGTAATAGGCTCACTCCAACTGTCGATCTCCAAAGTATCGTCCTCAAAGGCATCCCACACTAGGCTAAGATCTTCCTTTGTCAGAATGGTCCCATCCTTGCCAGTGAAGCTAGGGGAACCAAACTGTGCGAGAGCATCGAAATACATTAGGGAGATGCGCCTTTCCTGTTCAAACGCATCTAACAACTTTCTCGCTTGTCGGGCCCTTTTATGCTTCGTGAAGAAGGCCTGTAATGTCATCTTCGCAGTCGCCCATGACCGAGCAAGTAGGGACATAAGGGCAAGCTGGAAGTCCGTTTTTTCTAGGGATTGTGCCTTCATTGCCAACTCCAGCCATTGTTCAATGTGCCTCTCGGTATCCTCCACGATGGGTCCGCCATTAGAAACCTTCTGCTTGGCCTCCCCAATGAATGTGAGGATTGCTATCGCCTTGCGTTCCCTTGCTCTGAAGTTTGTCAAGAAGTGACAGCGAACCTCTTTGATGCGGTCTTTTTGAAGACCTCTGTGTTCTTTCCATCATCTGGGCCTGCAGCTCCTAGACATGAACATTTGAAGCCTGCAACTGGCTTTCTGTCTCTGCATGCACTTTGAGGTGCTACCGAGACTCTCTTCTGCAATTCTCCATCTCCTGCTCCAGGCAGGTCACACGCTGTTGCAACTGCTCGGATTTAGCCTGAGCCTCTTCTAGCTGTGCTCTTGTGTGCCAAGGTCTCCTCCAGCTCTGCATTTTTAGACTCAGCTTCATAGAAGCGAGTCTTGTAATGCTCACTATGGAAATAGATGGTGCTCATTTCAACCCCGATGTTCTCGATCTTGTCTGCGACACTGATCGTTTTCAAGTCTTCGATTGTATGGTGGGACGTCATTTCCTCCAGGGGCTTTTGGACCTTGGGCACCTTCTCCATTCTGTGGAGCTGCATGTTCTCTGGATCGAATATGGCCCTTCTTTCTGTCTGGGCTGGCGCCTGCTATTTTTCTCTTTTCTGACCTTTGAGCCAGTGTGAGGAACTTTGCTGCGCTAGGCGTATGCTTTTTGCAACCAAATCCTCCTGAATGTCCTCCAACTCCATCTCCATTGGTTCCTCTACGCCAAAGAGCGGCATGAGAGGTAACAAAGCTCGTTGTGGATCAGCTTCCGTAGAGGACTCAGGAACTGTTGGTCACAAATTTGCCACATGAAAGGATTTTGTACGTATACGCGCCCTAGACCTGGACCAACATTGAAAGGCCGGAGGGAAGAGATGCCCTCCGTGCCAATCTCCGGAGAAAGGCCGACTCCTGAACTAAACTACTCGGTATTTTTAAGACAAGAGTGCAGGAAAGAAATAAAAGGGGATAGGGTAAGAAGTGAGAACAATTTTGGTGGGAAAGAACCAACAGCACGATTATCAACAAATACCTTGAAACAACAACAATAAATATAAAGAACGAAACTAAAATAAACACTGCGCTATCTTCCCTATGTATCCTCTGGAAGAGTTCTAGGGTTCAAGTATCTTCCTATGCCTAAATCCAGAATTCAGAATTACAGCAATTAGGAAACACAAGAACTTGACAGAAACCACTATCCATAGGCAACATAAAAAGAATCTAACGCAATATTAAATCTCTTACGTAACCCTCTGAATGATTCCAAGGTTCAATCCCTCATTACACACCTAAATCCAGAAAGCAAAATTACAGTATGCAAACGAAGAGAAAGAATAACAGAAATCAACATAGAAAGTAGCATTCATGAGAGAAATGGAGCTCAATGTCTTCAATATCTATTGTAGAAATCAAGATACAACAATTCTCTGGCAAAAGTTCTCCCCCCCCTTTTCCATTACAATTCATGGGTTTTTATAGAGGACCCGACCCTCTGAGCCATCAATGCACAAAATCCAGAAGTACGCCCTCGAAAACCTGAGAAATTTGCCTTCGCTCCTCCCGTGACCGAGCTCTCACATTTGTTTCTATATTTAGCAGTTACGACCGCATTAGCCGAGGAAATCTGCATTAATGGGCCGCCTGACTCGTCCTGAATCTCCGGGTGCGGTGCTCGAGTGGCTGCTAGGTCCGTCGGGTTCTCCTCCTGCGACTGATATTTCCTTTTCCATTGCCAAAATGAGTCCCGGGTCTTTCGGGCAAGTAAAAATGCATTTATGAAACACTCGATTGCCTCGAAAAGATACCCGGCCTTGGTGTGTGTGCCCTGGAGAGCTTCGCCAAATTCTGGTTCGGGGACCTACTTTGCGATGGATGTGAGCCGAAGCGGGACTGACCTCTTTGCATGGGTGCTTCGCAGCGAAGGGACCTTCAAAAACAGCTTTGCAAAGACTTAGTGTCAAAGCATATCTACTTCTTCAAATCATGGCTCCCAATCTCTCATCGCTTCGTTGAGAAAATTGCTTCGCAAATAGATGCTTCGCTGATGGACTAAAAGAATGCTTCGCTGCGAAGCTTTTTCAAAATGGCCGTTCGGGGGTTTTTCGGCCGAAGTAGAATTTTGCCTTAGAATATTTCTTCGACTTCTCCAAGGCAGCTAGGCTCCTAGGGAAGGGGCTTCGCGTGACAATTGGCCGAAGCGGGTGCTTCGCTGAGATTTCGGCAAAGCAATTTTCATACTTTGTAATTTTCTCCTTCGCTGCTCTACTGCTTCGCAAAAACGGGGCCTGAAGCTAGTCTCATAGAAGCTTCTCTTGCGAAGCTCTTTTCATGCCTTAGAAAATTTTGGGCATGTATTTCATTTTCCTGTTTTCTCCTTGCGAAGCTAAGGGTGAAGCTTCTATACATATAGTTTATTTACAAAAAGGGGGTAAAAATGATAGCCAAAATTGCTAGTGTTGTTTACAACAAAAAGAAAGAAAACAAACCAAGAAATCATCATAGAATTTTGGATTTTACTACCCCTCCAAGCAATGTGACAAAATCGTCAACATTCCTGGCGGCTCGCGGGGCAACGAGCTCGCCTCGGTGTGAGGACCCTTTAGCCTTCATCCGTTGGGTCAGAGTTACCTCCAGACCCTTCTCCTTTCTGCTCTTCTTGTTCTAAGGGTGCCTCATCAGTTATCTTTTTTCCTCTTTCATCTTCATCGGGTGCTTGTTCCAATGGCGGCGGTGGAAGGCGATCACGGATTCTCTCCATTGTTCGGCGAATATGGGCCCATGCTCCCTTCTGAAAAGGTTCCCGATCTTGCAGTGCCTTAATCAAGACATGGAACCTGTTGATCTGCCCGATATCAGCATATTTGGACCTCGCGCTCAAGTCGTTCAAACACGCCGTGATCCTACAATATCTTAAAATAAAATCCGTGACTTGGCCCTCCGTAACTGGCTCCTTCCATTCATCAATCTTAGAAACATCGCTCTCAAAGCTGAGCCAGGCTGGTTTTAATTCTTCTTTCGTCAAAAGGTTCCCGTCATCGTCGGTGAAACTCGGGAAACCCAATTCTGAAAGGTTCTGGAAATATCCCAGAGAGGTACGCTGCTCCTGTTCAAATACATCCAAAAGTTGCTTCGCCTTCTGTGCTTTCCTCACTTTGGAGAAGAAGGCGCGAACTGTAGCTTGGACAGTGGACCAATCCCTTGTTGTCCGACTCATGGCAGCGACCTGCAAGTCTTGATACTTAATGCTTTGTACTTCAAAGGCCAAATTGAGTCGGCTTCTTATCTCCTGGATGATTTCGTCCACTATCGGCCCTTTCTGAGTAGCAGCGTTCTGGGCTTCGGTAATGTATGACAATATTGAAAGGGCACTGGAGGCCCGAGATCTGAAATTCCTAAGCAAATGCGAGCGAATGTCCTTGATTTTGTTCCTATCGAACAGTTCTAAACTCTCCTTTTCATACAATTGTTGTTGCATCTGCAAGATCCTATATTCAAACTCCTTGGCCTTTACTTCAGCTTCGGCCCGGGTCTTGCTATGATCTTCTGCTTCATTCCACAGTTCTTCTATCTGTTGTTTCAAGGCATCCCTCTCCTCCTTCATTTGCTCGCATTGCTTCAGAGCATCCTCCAACTGAGAGCGGATTCTAGCCAGATCTTCCTCTAACTTGACATTGGCGTTTTCTGCCTCACAGCGGCGCTGGTTGGCAATCCTGGCGTGTGTGCGGAAAGTCTCTATTCTTACATGCATGGATTCTGATTCATTGTCGATGTCCATGTGTTCCAGGTCCTTGACCTTCTCCTGATACTCATAATCTGCAGAGGTCATTTCATCCAAGGGTTTCTGGACCTTGGGAATCTTCTTGACCTTATACAATTTTCCATTTTTCAAATCAATCACCGCGCACTTTTCCGGTTTCGCCAGGGAACGCCTCTCCTCCTCCTCGCCTCCTTGAGTACTTTGTCGATGTTTTGACGGGCTCGGATCAATTTCTCTCGCTAGAGGGCTCTCCTTGATCATAGCTAATTCATTTTCTAATGAGGCTGGGTTAACAGCCGAAGGGGTAAACAAGTATAAGGACTGTACTGGTGACGTGTCGCCGGTGGGCTCGGTAGCGGGTGTGATAGGGGTTTTGGTTAGCGAAGTGATGGTATGCGTGGGTGCGGGGCGGGAGTCGGGGTTTGGAGATGAGGTATCACCTTCGGTCTGACCAAGTACCAACGGAATGGTGGCATGGGTGAGTGAAGTGGCGGCTGCGGACACGTCTCGGCCTGACGACTCAAACGGGGTGGAAACACCTATGGGATTTGCAGAATCATGGGACACATCTGTGACAGGGAAAGAAACTACACGCTGGGGTGACTGTACGACTGGACAAGTAATTTTTTGAGAAGGCTCCAAGAGACCTTCAGCCGAGACCACTGTCGACACAACTTGGGAAACCAGAGTTGAAGAAGAGGAATGCGTACCTGCGTGCCCTACTGGCAGGGCAGAAGCGGCAAATTCCTGCGTGTTGGGTTCGCTACTTCTCCTAGCTTCTACATCCTCAACATTTTCAATCTTTTCACCAATGTTTTCTTCATCTTGGAGGAATTCCTCCACATTAACGACGTCTACCTCAACACTTTCCCCCGTCTTTTGAGACACTGTTTTCTCAACATCAATTTCCACCGAGCCTGTTGTAGACTGTTCATTGGAAGCACCGGAGGGTCTGGTGCGAGGCCGCTTTGGATGAGGAGGGGGTAGTTGGACCTGTTTGGGTCTTTTTCTTTTCCTCATATCCTCCTTTTCTTGCTGCTGCAATGGCCTCCCGACATCAACTTCGGAACCTTCAACAGGCTCCTTAAGCGGCTCCTGATGTGTCACTACAACTTCGTCTTCCTCTTCCTGTTCAGAATCATCAGCAATTCTTCTGGGGCTATCGCCCGAACCTGGGGGACTAGGAGGAATGAAATCACCAAAGGAGAGGGGTTGCCAAGATCCGGCATACGCTTCATAGTAGATAGCGAAGTCCTTATCTGTCTCCAAGAGTCCGTATGACTTCTGCTTCCGACGATGAACTCTCATAACCCACCATTCTTTCAATTGTGGTTCGTGCCAATTCCTTATCTCTCCCTTCAAATCATCTTTCATTTTTCTCTGGAATGCAGAGTCTGGGCTTGGGAAGGGGTGCTTAATGGGATCATACTCAACTTCCATAGTGTAAAATTCGTGCCACGGGGGCAACGTCTTCATCCTTTCTAAGTGCCACTCTAAATCTCTTCCGGTGGGATTATTCCTCTGTTCTACTATCTCCGGTCGAGGGCAAACATGAAAATTTTTGAATCTCAGATGGTCCCTCATTACCCCCAAGGGGTCATAGCACCACCGCTGCGGAAGCCGCAAAGAAACCGAAGTCAGCAAGCTTATTCTCCAAATATACATGTTGTTTTAGGGTGAAGACTTCTACGACTCCCATTTTGAAAGGGAAATCGCAAGTCGAAGCCCACTTTCGGCCATGGCCGTAGATGACATTTGTTGCGTCGCTCTGACGAGCGACCTCCAAAGCGAACTGGTATTCAGAAGGATACACAGGCAAGAGGAAAGGGTTTCCCCGCGAATCCAAACAGGCGGACGACAAGGCCCTGGGTCAACTGAAAAATGTCTCCCTTTCGGTCATTAACCACTTTGTCTCTGAGGTCCACGGGCACTCGAGGGCAAGAACCCTGCAATAACTGAAGAGCCGGTCCTAAAAATTGTTGGTTAAACACATAATATGACCCCGTCTTCGCTAGGAGGGGAGTCCACTGATATACCGGCAACGGGGCTCCATCCTTGCCGCTTGGGGTAATGGCAATATGAGGAAAATGCCTGTGGGTATGATGGAAAAAGAGCCAAACTAGAAAAGAGCAAGGCCCAAAATATTGGCCACTAGCAGCATTCTTTATACTAGCTAGCCGCGTATGCAGAGTTCGGGCCACCCATTCTGCCCAATCAAAGAAAATCGGGTTCGTGTTTGGCCTGGACGGATCTGGAGCATAAAACTCCCCTCGCGAAATACATTCGGCCAGTGACACTTGCCAGGGATACACATCAGCGTCTGTGGACAGGCCCGTGCGACCCACGCAATGATGGAAAAAATATCAGTGTTCTTAAAATCCTTTAATCGGCGAGGCATCTGCGGGAGCTTACCCGAAGGGAGTCCATCCTTGAGATTTTCACTCAGGAATTTTACCATGTGGCTGGAAGTGTTGAATCTGTCCATCTGTTCGTTTAAAATGACATTGCGAACAGAATAACCCTTTGGTTGCCCTTGCAAGGGAGCGAAAGCTGCTTGCACATCCTCCTTGAAAATTGAAAATAACTTATTACCCGCAGCGTCCAGAACCTGTTTGGTGGATGGCTGGTAGTTTCGGGCGATAGCGCATATCAACTCAGGACAGTGATGAGTCGGCGGAGTCAGATACCAGTATATTTGTGAATAATACGCGGCAGCCCTTTTATTTTCCACAGACAATCGACTTCTCATGTAGTCGATAGTGTATCGTAGCTCCGCGATGCTCTTTGAAAGTTCTGTGTCTTTTATCCTCTCCCACCCATCAATGGGTGCTTCTGCCAGTTGCTCATCTTCTGACTCCTCCCCCTCTTCCATGGGCTGCTTCTCAGGGCGCAGGTTTAAATCAACTTTCTTGGGCCTATGCTTCTTTTCTTCCTTGCCCCTTTTTGCTTTTTCTGGAGTCGCTACCTCGGGCTCTTTCCTTTTTTCCTTAGAATTCTTCTTCCCCATTTCGTTCTCAAGGAAGAGAATTTTAATGCAAAAAATGGGAATATCGTAGAGCTCTGGCCAAGTTTCTTACAGTCTTGCTTGACAGCAGATAAACAACTTATTCACTGGTGAAGCTCGGGATTTATAGCCGAAGGTTATAGCCACCATCATTAATGGCAACTGCCAAAATTAAATTTGAAAATCAGGCGGAAGAGATTGCTTTGCTTTTTCATTGGCTTTGCGGCGGGGGTGCACGCGGGTCGATGTACTTCGAGGACCTGACCCGGCTTCGAAAATCTAATTCCCTTGCCACCTCGTACCTGGGCATAACTTTTAATCATAACGACATTCTCTTGGGATGCGCTCCGCCACGTTTGCATTAAACCCGCACGTCCTGGGCGCTTTCCTAGATTGTCGTTGGCACACGCCTAGAGGCACATTTTTAATGCTTCTCGTATTGCGCTCTATGGCTTGGCTAAGTTGATCTTGGCGCAAAGTACTTCGCGACGAACCTCAAACTTCCCTAGGTCTTCTATATTTCGGACCCGAAGCTGCCTTCTCACGGGATCTAAGCTACATTGTTGTCTTACTAGGCGCTTCGCGCAAGATTAGCCCCGAAGTGGGGCTTAGGATACCTTAGGAGCGAAGCGCGTTCCTTTGTCTCAAAGAAGTGGTTCGCAAAATTTTCCTTTTGAAGTTGCTTCGCTCAGCTTCCTTTTGCGAAGCATTTTCCATGCCTTTATACTTCGGAGAAGTATTTCTTTTGCCTCTTCAGCGAAGCTCGCTGCTAAGCGAAGCAAAGTTGCATCTGCTTTCTCCCTTAGGATCTGGGCGCTATGAGCCATCCCTTGTTGTCGATGACACATTGTACTCTGGCCCTCTTCGTGCCTTTTTCACGTCTTGATTTGAAAGTGCTTCGTAGCGAACCGACCTACGTCGGCTACTTCGCACGAAAAAATTCCGAAGGAGATTTAACTTTTGATTTGGTAGAGTCGAACCTTAGTCACGAGGCAAAACTTCATTGTTACAATGGCATGAGAATACAATCTATATCTAACTACATGCTTAATTCTAGAGACTCTTAAAACAAAGTTTGTACAAGTATAAACAACAGAATATACAAGGATTAAGATTTTCAAGAAAACTTTTAATGATAGAAGGTCTTCAAGTGAAGACCGTTTACGGAAATTGGCGTAGTCTGACCAGTCGCGTCCTTGAGGATAAAGGAGTTAGCTGAATTCACTTTGGCAATCTCGAACGGCCCTTCCCAAAACGCATCCAGTTTATCATGATTGCCTGGCTTAACCTTCCATGAATCCCATTTCCAGACCAAGTCTCCCACTTTAAATGTCCGGACGGAGGACTTCTTGAACCAGTTTCGGGTGATCTGGGCATGCTTTGCGAAGTTTTGATATGCCTTATCTCGGTCTTCTTCTAATTGCAATAATTGGGCTAGCCTAACTTCCATAGGACCAGATTCTGCTTCTTCATCATTTAACATCTTCAACGCAGGAATTTCTATATGGGTTGGCAAGACAACCTCCTTATCATACACCAAAGCATACGGTGAGGTTTTGATCGACTTCTTGATAGATATTCGATCAGCCCACAAGGCTTGGTCTAAGAGAAGGTGCCAAGTCCTTTTGTTCTTGTCTATGAGCTTTCTCAGCAACCTCAACAGGGTCTTATTTGTCGATTCTGCTAATCCGTTACCCTGGGGATAGTAGTTGGAGGTGACTTTGTGGTATATCCCATATTTGGAAGCGAACTCATTAATTTGGGCGCTTGTGAACCTGGGACCGTTATTCGTGACTATTGCTTCGGGAATGCCAAACCGGGTGATCAAGCTTTCTAGGAAAGTAATCACTATTTCTTGATCAGCGTGCTTTGTGGGCACTGCTTCAGCCCATCTGGTGAAATAATCAGTTGCGGTTAGGATGAATTTATGCCCTGCGAAAGAGTTCGAAGAGATGACCCCCACGAAGTCCAATCCCCACTGTTGAAATGGTGCTTCCACTTGTATCAGCTGGAGGGGCATGGGAGTGTTTTTGCTTCGCCCAGCGAACTTCTGACATTGTTCGCATTTTCGACAAACCGCAAAGGCGTCGACGAAGAGTGTGGGCCAATAGTAGCCCGCCCTGATTATTTTTAAAGCAATTGTTCTCCCTGCGAAGTGGCCTCCTGATAAACTTGAGTGGAATTCACTAAGGACCTTTTTCTTATCGTCCTCCCTTAAACATCTTAGAAGGACACCATCAATGTTTCGGTAGAACAGGCCTTCGGGGTGTAAAACATAGCGAAGGGTCCGCAGCCTGAAGTGTCTTCGCTGCGAAGCATTCAAATGTGAAGGACACCTCCCAGTGTTGAAGTATTCAACTATTTCATTGACCCAGTATCTTTCATCCATCTCTTGATTTGCGAAGCTTTCTCCTGCTATCAAATCATCCCACTGGCAGGCTGTTACTTCGGCTGCTACACTCTTCGCAAACTCTTGGCACAACGCGCGACCGCAAACCAACTTTGTGGGTCGAATTTCAATATCAAATTCCTGTATTTTGTTGACCCAACCAACCCTTTTGCTGCCCAACTCTCCTTGGATAATGAAGTTACGCACGTCTGGGTGGATAACAAACACTGTAACCCGATTTTGGGAGACAAAATGTTTGAATTTTCTCAGGGATTTCATGATGGCGTGCACTTGTCGTTCTATGAAGTTGTATTTCTCCTTGTGTGGGTGTATCACTTGACTTAAAAACGCAATAGGGCGCTCCTCGCCATCTTCCCCCTTTTGAGTCAAGACTGCGGCGTAACTCTCAGGTTCCCCTACTGCATACAGGATGAAATCCTTACTATAGTCAGGGTTAGTCAGAACGGGTGCCTGAGCGATTCGGGCCTTGATTTCTTCAAATGCCGCTCTTCTGTTGTCAGTCTAGATGAACTCATCATCCTTTTTCAAAAGCTCGGACATCGACTTGATGATTTGAGCGAAGTCCGGGACAAACTTCCTTACGAAGTTTATTTGGCCGAAGAAGGATTGCAACCCTTTATTATTCATCGGGAGTGGGAGTTGTTGGCCACGAATCCGCCACGAGGAAAGGATTTTGTCGTTATTGCGCCCTGGACCCGCAAACCAACATTGAAAGGCCGGAAGGAAGGGATGCCTTCCGGGCCAATCTCCGGAGAAGGCCGGCTCCTTGCGGGGGTTAGTAAGATGAGAGTGCAGGAAAGAGATAAAAATGCGGAAAGAATTTACAAATGAGAGTGGAGTTGGGTGGGGGGAACTAACAGTACGGCAACACATCAATCACCAATACTTACTGCATCATAAATACAAAGCATGACTGAGAACTGCAAAACCTAAGTGTACTTTCTGTACTAAGCAATATACGCACAACTACAATGGTCCCCTAGCAAACATTCTCCCTACAAGGAGAACTAACAGCACGGCAATGCATCAATCACCACTACGTACGGAAACTCAAAACAGAAAGTAACTAAGAGATGTCAGAGCCAGGTATATGTGTTATGCAGAGAATTTAACCGCACAGCTACAATGGTCCCCTAGCAAACATTCTCCCTACAAGGAGAACTAACAAAGACGGCAACGCATCAATCACCACTACGGACAACAACGTAACACACAACTGATGGAACCGCTACCACATCTAGTCTATGAAGTTCAAAAGTGCTTGACCACCAAATGCTAAAATAAATCAACAAGCCATGGCACAAACAATGCTAAAGGCGCCTGATCACCAAATGCTGAAACGAATCAACGAGCCGTGACACAGGGAAGCGTAAAGCATAAAGCATAAAGAAATAAAAGCAACAGAATGCAACCAGTGCATACAAATTATATTTATAAGCAGAAGCACGGTTACAATGGTTCCCTAACAGACATTCCCCTTCCACCACTTTACAATGAAAACGTGGTGGGTATTTATAGCCCGAGTCCCTCCCGTTACATTAATGGGCACAAAGTCCCAGTCAAACATTAGCTGACAAAAGCAGCCGCGGAACTGCTGATGCTGACTTCTGTCGGGCTGGACTGTACTCTCGGCATGGTCTCCCTGAAGGTTGAACAGCCACGTGGCAGCGCGTTGGGTAGAACTTTATATTGACAGAATGCGGGTAGCCGAGGTAGGTGGAAACTCACATCAGCATTAAATGAGGCAACTGGCATAAGTAGTGCGGCCCATGCTTGTCCTTTTGCTCGGCATGTCTTGGCTCGGATCCCAAAGTCGGACACTTGTCAGATGATGCCGCTTGACATGTGTCTGCCTTGAAAGGCGCCTATCCAACTTCGCCCGGGATTAGAGCGCAATCGGGTAGCACAGTGAAAAACAACGTAGCCGGGTAGCACTATTTCCCATCGCGCACCGGTCAAAGGGCGCAATCCGACTTCGCCGCGAAGTCGGGTTACGCACCGGCACTTGCCGATTCTCACCGCCGTTCGGACTTCGCACGGACAAGGGAGAGCAGTCCGACTTCGCCGCGAAGTCGGACTTGCGCCCCAACACTTAGTCAATTTTTCCCGCCACCGCCACTGCTACAAGGTGCGCCCAGAAAGAAGGGCGAAGTCGGACTTCGCACCAAAACTGGGCGAAGTACGAACTTCGCACCAAAACTGGGCGAAGTCGGACTTCGCACCAAAACTGGGCGAAGTCGGACCGACTTCGCACAAAAAACTGGGTTTCCTGGTTCTGCTTCCCGGGGCCATAACTTTTGATCCGCTGACCCGATCGCCTATTATAATATATCGTTGGAAAGCTCGGCGAGAAGATCTCGCAATAATAAAATATCCAGGGCTCATTTTGTCCATTTTATCGCCCCCGTTTATGGCCCGCGAAAACCCGAACACCTCAACATGCCCTGACACTTAGCCATTTTTCAGGGCAACTCGTCAATTTTGAGAAGAATGAGAATGTAGGGAAGAGAGAGAAAGGGGGAGAAGGAAGAGCAGCCTCTCTTACAAAAATTGAAAACATTGCACCCCGTGCAAAATGTGACAACATTTCTGGCGGCTCGCGGGTGTCGAGCTCGCCTCGGCGCAAAGAACCCATGCCTTCATCCATTGGGCAACGGAGTCACCCTCGCCGTAATCGCTCTTCGTATCCACTTCCGGCACCGCCTCCTCGGAACACTTAAAAAGAAAACACCGCACTGATCGAAATAAGAAAAACAACTAAAACTTTGAATAATAGCCGGATTATTTATACAAAATTTTGCGGCGTTATTGGCATGCCGCCAACACAAATCTAGCTTTGGTTGCCTATCCGGTGAACTTGCAGTGTCCGGACCAGATCTGATTGTACTTCAGATGATCTTTGAAGTCCGGCTGGCCTCCCAAAGTTTGCCAGGTCGCGAACATGGTGCAACGTGGCAGATTGTCATTCATGCCGGTACCCGTACAATTGATGAACAATGTGGCAAGGAGATTTTTCAGACGGGAGCCCTCTTCGGGTACCGGTTGCGGTGATGGTTGGAGCCAATACCACCACGGTGGAGACTGTAGGTGAACATTCATTTCTCCGCTTGTGAGGTCAAGGCTGCTCACCAAACCTTGATTCCTCCGGGGTGTCTTCTATTAGCTTAAAAAAAGGGCGCCTGCGATCAAGAAATCTGGATCTTCAGCTCGACCGGAGTCGCCAGGTGATTTTGCCAGATGAAGGCAAGCCAAAGATTCACCAACTCGGGCTTCCTTAAAATATGGAGACTGATCGTCTCACCTCACGGATTCGTCTATGCGAGCTTGGTAATCAGCCAGCTTGACGCGCTCGCCTGGAGCGTTGGTATTAATTTCGTAAAGTCAGGCTGGTTTCCCGGGTTCCTCGCTCGCCACCTTCTCGCTTGAACGAAGGCGTTAGGACCGGTCTTTTGGACTCAGAGAATATGAACGTGCAGAGTCGCCAGGTGCTCTGATTTTGAACAACAATGAAGCGAGCACCAGTGCTTCGATTCTGTTTGGGGGTGAGAAACCTCCTTGTCCCACCGAGTATTCGGAAAGAAACTGTCAGCCCGAGTGAGGACGAGCTTGAGATCTTCCAAATGCGAGACAAAGAGTCCCACCGGGCGTGCCAAAAACTGTTGGTCACGAATCCGCCACGAGGAAAGGATTTTGTCGTTATTGCGCCCTGGACCCGCAAACCAACATTGAAAGGCCGGAAGGAAGGGATGCCTTCCGGCCAATCTCCGGAGAAGGCCGGCTCCTTGCGGGGGTTAGTAAGATGAGAGTGCAGGAAAGAGATAAAAATGCGGAAAGAATTTACAAATGAGAGTGGAGTTGGGTGGGGGGAACTAACAGTACGGCAACACATCAATCACCAATACTTACTGCATCATAAATACAAAGCATGACTGAGAACTGCAAAATCTAAGTGTACTTTCTGTACTAAGCAATATACGCACAACTACAATGGTCCCCTAGCAAACATTCTCCCTACAAGGAGAACTAACAACACGGCAATGCATCAATCACCACTACGTACGAAAACTCAAAACAGAAAGTAACTAAGAGATGTCAGAACCAGGTATATGTGTTATGCAGAGAATTTAACCGCACAGCTACAATGGTCCCCTAGCAAACATTCTCCCTACAAGGAGAACTAACAGCACGACAACGCATCAATCACCACTACGGACAACAACGTAACACACAACTGATGGAACTGCTACCACATCTATTCTATGAAGTTCAAAAGTGCTTGACCACCAAATGCTAAAATAAATCAACAAGCCATGGCACAAACAATGCTAAAGGCGCCTGATCACCAAATGCTGAAACGAATCAACGAGCCGTGACACAGGGAAGCGTAAAGCATAAAGCATAAAGAAATAAAAGCAGCAGAACGGAACCAGGCATACAAATTATATTTATAAGCAGAAGCACGGTTACAATGGTTCCCTAACAGACATTCCCCTTCCACCACTTTACAATGAAAACGTGGTGGGTATTTATAGCCCAGAGTCCCTCCCGTTACATTAATGGGCACAAAGTCCCGATCAAACATTAGCTGACAAAAGCAGCCGCGGAACCGCCGAGTGCCGACTTCGTCGGGCCGGACCGTACTCTCGGCATGGTCTCCCCGAAGGTTGAACAGCCCACGTGGCGCGCGTTGGGTAGAACTTTATATTGACAGGAATGCGGGTAGCTGAGGTAGGTGGAAACTCACATCAGCATTAAATGAGGCAGCTGGCATAAGTAGTGCGGCCCATGCTTGTCCTTTTGCTCGGCATGTCTTGGCTCAGATCCCAAAGTTGGACACTTGTCGGATGATGCTGCTTGACACGTGTCTGCCTTGAAAGGCAGTCTATCCAACTTCGCCCGGGATTAGAGCGCAATCGGGTAGCACAGGTGAAAAACAACGTAGTCGGGTAGCACTATTTCCCTACTGCGCACCGGTCAAAGGGCGCAGTCCGACTTCGCTGCGAAGTCGGGTTACGCACCGGCACTTGCTGATTCTCACTGCCGTTCGGACTTCGCACGGACAAGGGAGAGCAGTCCGACTTCGCGCGAAGTACGGGTTGCGCTCCAACACTTAGTCATTTTTCCCGCGCACCGTCGACCGCTACAAGGTGCGCCCAGAAAGAAGGGCGAAGTCGGACTTCGCACCAAAACTGGCGAAGACGAACGCCAAAAGCGAAGTCGGACCGCACCAAATCGGCGAAGACGAACTTCGCACCAAACCGGGCGAAGTCGGACCGACTTCGCACAAAAAACCGGGTTTCCCGGTTCGCCTTCCCGGGCCATAACTTTTGATCCGCTGACCCGATCGCCTATTATAATATATCGTTGGAAAGCTGGCGAGAAGATCTGCAATAATAAAATATCCAGGGCTCATTTTGTCCATTTTATCGCCCCGTTTATGGCCCGCAAAATCCCGAACACCTCAAAGATGCCCCGACACTTAGCCATTTTTCAGGGCAACTGCTGTCAATTTTGAGAAGAATGAGAATGTAGGGAAGAGAGAGAAAGGGGGAGAAGGAAGAGCAGCTCTCTTACAAAAATTGAAAACATTGCACCCCGTGCAAAATGTGACAACAGGAGTTTTAAGAGAGCCTCAACCCTGTCGGGGTCTATTGCGAGACCTTTCTCTGATATAAGATGTCCCAATAATTTCCCTTCATTTACTGCAAAGATGGACTTCTTCGGATTGATTAAAATGCCAAATTCTTGGCATTTTTCGAATATTTGCTGCAAGTGCGAAGGATGATCCTCTCTTTTCCGGGAAAAGACAGTCATGTCATCTAAATAGATGACGATAACCTTATTCAGCAATTCGCCAAATGCTAGGTCCATATCCCTTTGAAAAGTAGCTCCTGCATTTGAAAGGCCGAATGGCATCCGCTGGTAAGCGAACGTCCCCCACTTAGTAGTAAATGTCGTTTTGTGTTGGTCTTCATCTCTAACCCAAATCTGGTTATATCCTGAAAAACCATCAAGTAGGGAGAAACGCTGGGGTAGGAGTGTCAAAACTGACAAGCGTATTTATTATGCATTTTTACAAGGTGTGTCAAAACTGACAACAAGACCCTGCCCCGGATGAGCTATGGAAGTTGTTTTTTGATGGCGCCCAATGCAAAAATGGCGTCGGGGCAGGAGTGCTCCTGGTCTCACCCTCCGGAGAACAAAAGGATTATTGTTATAGGCTCGCCTGGAGCTGTACTAACAATGCCGCCGAATACGAAGCTTTGTGCCTAGGATTGAAGAAGGCTGAGAAGATGGGGATCAAGCAACTCCAGATTTTTGGAGATTCAGAACTGGTCTACAAGCAAATCACTAACAAATGCATCTCCAAAAAGCACTATCTCAAGGCATACCGTAACAGGGTATGGGACCTGCTGGAGTGTTTTGAATCACTGAATGTTCAATCCATCCTGCGAGAAAAGAACAGGCACGCGGATATCTTAGCGTCTATCGGAGCCAGATACTCCTCGACTGATGACATGATGCAGAAGCCTAAGGCGGTGAGAACCATTTACAGGCCTTCTGTGCCTGATAAGGACACCCACTGGCAGGTGTTCGACAATGACGAGCAGATCGTCAACTTTCTAGTCCAAGAAGCAGTCACCATTGAAGGTAGAAATCCTGATGACGAGGAATATGAGGGGTTAATACAGTTGAAGAACAATCATGTCCCAAAGGGACTAATCACTCTGGAAAGCCTGTTTGATCAGAATGACAGGGCAATCTCTCACAGGATCAAAGTGGATGCAAGACAGTACCGGGACCTCGAACTTGAACCAGGAAAGGTAATCAAAGTCGGAACGGATTGTACCCCGGAAGAGCTGGAGCAGATTCGGTCTTTATGCAAAAAATATCCAGACATCGTAGCATGGTGCTATCAGGACCTGAAGGGTTATGACCGAGAGGTCATCCAACATACAATTGAGTTGCAAGAAGGGGTCAAGCCCTGCAGGCAGAAACAAAGGCCTGTTAACCCGAAGATAGAGGTCCTGATGAAGGCCGAACTCTTGAAGATGCTCCAAGCCAAAATTATCTACCCGATAAAGCATTCTTCCTGGGTCGCCAATCTGGTCCCTGTCAGGAAAAAGAACGGGGATATTCGCCTGTGCGTCGATTTCCGCAACCTGAATCATGCCTCTTTAAAAGACCACTACCCGCTCCCGCAGATCGACCAGATCCTCCATGTAGTGGCAGGAGCACAACGCTTTTCCCTCTTGGACGGTTTTTCGGGATATAATCAGATCTGGGTGAGGGACGAAGATCAATATAAGACAACATTCACCACCAAATGGGGAACGTTTGCCTATCAGCGTATGCCATTCGGTCTGTCAAACGCGGGGGCCACGTTCCAGAGGGCCATGGATTTGGCATTCAGCGAATTATTGAACAAAATCATCGTCATCTATTTAGATGACATGACTGTGTTTTCACATAGGAGAGAAGATCACGCCTCACACCTGCAGCAGGTATTCGAAAGATGTCGGGAGTTCGGCATATCTATCAACCCGAAGAAGTCTGTCTTCGCGGTAAAGGAAGGAAAACTGCTAGGCCATGTCATCTCGGAAAGGGGGCTTGCTGTTGACCCTGATAGAGTGGAGGCGCTCCTTAAGCTCCCGCTTCCAGTAAACAAGAAAGGGCTGCAATCGTTCTTCGGCCAGATCAACTTCGTAAGGAAGTTTATCCCTGATTTTGCCCAAGTCATCAAGCCGATGGCCGAGCTCTTGAAGAAAAACGTTGAGTTCGTCTGGACAGAGGAAAGAAAGAAGGCATTTGAAGAAATTAAGGCTCGAATCGCCCAGGCGCCTGTGCTAGTTAACCCGGACTATTCCAAAGACTTCATTCTTTATGCAGTCGGGGAACCTGAAAGCTATGCAGCAGTCCTAACGCAAAAGGGAGATGACGGCGAAGAGCGCCCGATAGCTTTCTTGAGCCAGGTAATCCAGCCTCATGAGGAAAAGTATAATTTTATCGAGCGTCAGGTGCACGCGGTTATGAGGTCCCTGAGGAAGTTCAGACACTTCGTTTCCCAAAGCAGAACGACGGTATATGTTATTCACCCGGACGTACGAAGTTTCATCATTCAGGGAGAGATGGGAAGTAAAAGGGCCGGTTGGGTCAACAAAATACAAGAATTCGATATTGAGGTCCGACCCACCAAGCTGATTCGTGGCCGTGCATTGTGTCAGGAATTGGCAAAGAGTATTGCCGCCGAAGTGACAGCATGTCAATGGGATGACCCGGTGGCAGAGGGCAACCTTGCCAATCAATCCGCGGGTGATGATGATTGGACAGATGAGATAATCCAATATTTCAGCACTGGGAGATGTCCAGATCACCTAAATGCCTCACAGAGAAGGAGGTTTAGATTGCAGTCCCGCCGATATGTCCTGCACCTCGAGGGGCTGTTTTTTAAGAACATCGATGGTGTTCTCCTGAGATGCATCAGGGGAACTGAAAAGGAGAAAATCCTCGACGAATTCCATTTTGGAATGTCGGGAGGCCATTTTGCAGGAAGGCCTACAACCTTAAAAGTTATCAAGGCAGGCTACTATTGGCCCATTGTCTTTGCTGATGCTTTTGCAGTCTGCCGGAAGTGCGAGCAATGCCAGAGATTTGCTGGCCGGAGTAAAAACGCCCCGATGCCTCTCCAACCGATACAAGTCGAAGCACCCTTCCAGCAGTGGGGATTGGATTTTGTAGGGGTAATATCGCCGAATTCTTCAGCGGGGCACAAATTCATTTTGACCGCCACAGATTATTTTACCCGATGGGCTGAAGCGGTGCCCACAAAGCATGCGGACCAGGAGACGGTCATCACATTCTTGGAGAGTTTGATAACCCGCTTCGGGGTTCCAGAGGCAATCGTGACGGATAATGGCCCAGGATTCATAGGTGCCAAAATCAACGAGTTTGCCTGCAAATATGGGATCTATCTTAAAGCTACGTCTAACTACTACCCGCAGGGCAACGGGTTAGCCGAGTCGACAAACAAGAATTTGGTAAAGATCCTAAAGAAGCTCCTGGAGAAGAACAAAAGAACCTGGCACCTGCTCCTGGATCAGGCACTGTGGGCTGATCGTATCTCTGTTAAAAAATCAATTAAGACTTCGCCGTATGCACTGGTCTATGGAAAAGAGGTTGTTTTGCCTACCCATGTTGAGATGCCCACTCTGGATGCTAGATGACGAAAGAGGGGAGCTAGATCCCATGGATGCCAGACTAGCTCAGTTGCTACAACTTGAAGAAGACAGAGAGAAAGCCTATGAGGCCTTCATGAAGCACACTGAGACTACCCGGAACTGGTTTAAGAAGAAAGCTACCACTCGCACCTTCCGAGTCGAAGACCTGGTGTTGAAATGGGATGCATGGAAGGCAAAGCCAGGAAATCACGACAAGTTCGATGCCTTCTGGGAAGGCCCATTCAAGATTTCCCGGGTTAACCAGGCCAACTCTTTCATCTTGCAAGATATGGCAGGCCATACTCTCCCCATCCCCGTCAACGACCTTCATTTGAAGGCTTTCCACCACTGAAAAAAGCACCATGAAGGTTCTACCCATGTACATAGTTTTCATTTCTGCTTTCCAGTTATTTTTGCATGTACATATTTTTTCCCAAGTTTCTTAAATCCAAAAGCAAAACTAGGGCGAGTTCGCAGCTTTCGCTGCAAGGGGGATGCATTTTGGTCGAACAGGCCATGCTTCGCCTGATTCCTAAGTAAGAAGATACGGTTCGGCCAAGTTCAGGCGAAGCAGTCGCTATCGACAAGTTTGCAGCGAAGTTTGCCTAGTACCCGAAGTAGAGGTTAAAAGAAAAGGCGATGCCAATCGAGAAAAGTCTCTATCTCTTCAATGACGGAGACAGAAAAGTCATGGAGCTTCGCATCGTTTCGAGCCGAGGCAGCGCTTCGCTATCTTTTCCGCCCCGAAACAAAGGTTCACTCGGCTCCAAGTCAAGAGAAGGGAGTAAAGGGACGCTTCGCTTAGTCACCGAAGAAGCGGGTGAAACTTCGCCAACTTTTGGGCCGAAGCGGCACTTCGGGCGTGCCACTCGGCGAAGCGGCAATGGGGAAAGGTTTAGGCGAAGTATGCCACGGGAAAAGTTCGATAGGGAGCGCTTCGCCCGTGCCCGGGTTGAAAACCTCACTTCGGGCGTGAAAATTGCCGAAGTTCCGGTTTGCTCCGAATTACGGCGAAGTAGCATTATTCGCGCAAAGCGCTAAGAAGGATGCGAGGGCCCACTTCGGGCGCCTTGGGGGCCGAAGTGGTGCTTCGCTCGACTTTCGGCCGAAGCGCCCAGTTGGTAGCTGTTGAAGAGCGAACCATATTTAAAAGCGTGCCTTGGAAAGCGTGCAAAATGGCGGCCCCCGTTAAATTCCCAAAGCACGCGAGTTAATGGAAGGGGACGACACACATCCCAAGGGGGGTTAGTTAAGCTTAAAACTCGTGCCTTGGGGAATGATAACAAGAACATTTAAGGTTTCAAGGTGGAATGAGATCTCGAAGGTACTTCAGGCCTCGCAGACGACGCTAAACCACCAACCAGGAAGCAATGCAATCCGCTCACGCCCGATTTGGGCATTTATTTCCCGTAGGCGCCATTAATGGGGTGGCTTCGGCCCCTGTTTATAAAAGGGGGATGCACCTCCAACAGAAAATTATTGACCCTCTCGCGAAATTGCTCACTAGATTGTCGAAGCTCTGTCGAGACTCTGTTAAAATTCTGCCAGCCAGCCCGTTGAGCAATATTCGCCGTAGCACTTGTATTTACCTGCAAGCCGTAATGGGGAAGAAGACTACAGAGAAGAAAGACAAGGCGCCAAAGGAAGGAGGTGCGGAAAGGCCGAAGAAATCCAAGGAGGAAAGGAAACAAAGGCTAAAGAAAATTGAGCCCGAGGTCCCTGCCGAGAAGCAGATTGTGGAGGATGAAGAATCCGAGGAAGAGGGGCCGATTGACCCGCCCATTGACAAGTGGGAAGGCATCAGAGATAGCGACCTCTCCAAAGGCGTCATTGAGCTACGACAGACGATAGACGAGATGTTAGGCCGGGTATCCGCGGAGCACAAGAAAACTGTTGTGTACTACTCACAATTGTATTGGTATTTATGTACCCCGGTGCACAATTGTCCCGAGTTGATTTATGCCATCGCTCAGAATTATCATCCTCTGACCAGGCAGGTCCATGACTCTGCTGGGAGGAGTCTGTTTTCAATTTACCGCAATGATGTCCAGGAAGCCTTCGCTCCACGGTAGGGACCGCCCAAGGGATATACTGTCAGAAACGTGAATATAAATGAACAGACGAGCAGGTATATTCCCGCTCCTCATATGTTGCAATTTATGGGAGAACAATTGAAACAGGGGCCTTCAGCCGGTAAGCTGCCCAAAATGCCGATGCCCCTGGAGAAGTTCAAGTACCCAGATGTCTATTCCATCCTAGCCTGGGTGGCAGGTCTGTCCACTGACGTCGCAGTATACCCATGGCAGGTCGCCCTCGCCGAATGTATTTCACATGGGGAGTTCTACTCTCCCGACCCCGCGAGGCCAAATACCAACCCGGTATTCTTTGACTGGGCAGAATGGGTAGCCCGCACCCTGCACACAAGGCTGACAGATTTGAAGAGCGCGGGAACAGATCAATACTTCGGGCCATGCTCTTTCTTGGCTTGGCTGTTCTTTTATTATATGCACAACCAGTTTCCCCATATTGCTGTTAACTGTACCGACAAAAACGGAAGCCCGTTGCCGGTCTATCAGTGGACCCCGGTTTTAGCGAAGACGGAGTCTTACTATGTCTTCAACCAGACGTTTCTGGGACGCGCCCTAGAGCTCGTGTGCGGCTCTTGTCCTCGGGTGCCCGCATCATTAAGAGAGCGTAATTCATAGAAGGATGGGCGATGTCTTCCAGCTGACCCAGGGGCTGGTGATTCGAATATTTGGGTTTACCGGTAAGCCCTTTCTTCTTCCATTCTTTACCTCGGAATATTTGTTTGCATTAGAGGTCGCTCGCCAGAGCGACTATACAGATCAAATTTACGGCCACGGCAGGAAATGGGGACACACTTGTGATTTCCCCTTCAAAATGGGTGTCATCGAAGTCTTCGCCACCAGGCAGAATGCTTATCTTGCAATGAAGCTTAGCGATTTCGGTCTGCTAGAGATTCCCCAACGGTGGCAGTATGATCCCTTAGGGGTAATAAGGGACTTTCTCAGATTCAAGAACTTCCACGTCTGCCCACACCCTGAAATCGTAGAGCAACGCAACAATCCGACGGGACGGGACCTCGAATGGCACATCGAGCGGATGCAGGCCTTACCCCCGTGGCACGATTTCTATCCAATTGAAGCTGAGTATGTTCCAGCACGACACCCATTCCCGGATCCTAGTTCAGCATTCTGGAAGAAAATGAAAAATAATTTGAGGGGATGGTCTGAGGCAAAGCTGTTAGAATGGTGGATAATGAGGGTTCACCATCGAAAACAAAGGTCTGATACCTTTCTCCTCATAGATGGGCAATTCTCTAAGATATTCGACGCCCACTATGACTCCTGGCAGCCTGTCTCATTCGCAGACTTTGTACCCCGAAGCGCCCCGGGCTCCGGCGAGAGCCCAAGGAGAATTGATGAAGTGTCTGAGCATTCAGATGAAGAGGAGCAGCAAGGGGAACAGTCGGAGGCACAACAAGAACAACACGTTGAACCAGGTGAACCAATGGCAGAGTCCAGCCACGCTGCCGAGGAGGAGGTGCAGCCATTGGAAAAGAAGAAGAAAAGGAAGAAGGTTGCTGAGGTACAGATGCCTCCACATCCGAAGCGGCCTGGGACTAAATCGTCCGGTTCAGCCAGCGAGCGCCCCTTAGAAAGCCCTATTGACGCAGGCGCCGACGAAGCTGCATTCGAACCCCTGTCGCAGAAGGAGATGGAGGTTGTCAATGTCGAAAGGGAAATTGTTAATGTAGAGGACGACACCCCGGAGGAGGAGGACGCCAACGAACAGGAAGTAGAGGATGGCGGGAAGCAAAAGGGAGAGACCAGCCAGGACCCCGCCACGCAGGACTTCGCTTCCACAGCTCTCTTCGAAGAGCACGAAGGTACGCGCCCTCCCTCTCCTTTTCAATCTTCTGAAATATTAAGTACAATAGCCCCGACCGATAGGCCTCTAGTGTCTGCCCTGCCTCCCAGCAGCGAGCCTCCATCGACCGCCCCTCTTGAAGTCTCACACCCGTTAGTCGAAGAAACCCAGTTTTCCATCGCCTCCCAGTTTACCCAAGCCGTACTCGGTTCGTACGCTGCCGCCCCCAACGCTTTCGCCTCTTTTGCATCACTTGGCCGGGGCACCCCTAGCGAACCACCATCTTTTCACACCAATCCCGCGGCTTCTGAACAGACCGGGGGTGATTCTTCACTCCCGGGCCGCAACAGCCCTGTCACGGCTATTCAGCCTATTATCTTTCCTTTAGCCGCTGAAACCCCCATTGCCTCTGTCACCAATCCGTCTAGTGAGGCCTATCCCCAACAACCTCTGTACCTGTACACTCCCATGGTTGGAGATCCAACACTTTTGGATTCTGAGTTGGCAATGATCGAAGAACGCCCTCTAGCGGAGAGCTTGCTCCAGGCCCGACAAAGCACAGATAGGTACCTCAAAGATGCTAAGAAGAAAAGGGCACGATCCCCGGCCAAGGTTGAGAAATGCGTCGTATTTGACCCGCAGGGGATGAAGCTTCACAAAGTAAAAAAGGTGCCCAAAGTCCAGAAGCCCATAGAAGAAATGGCACCTACGGATTATTCCTATCACCGGAAGATCAAGGATTTGAATAGGCTCGACGTGGCGCAGGAGACTGGATCCATTCATGTCAAGGTTGATTCGATATATCTTCATAATGCGCAACTCAGCGAGCGCTGTTTTGAAATGGAAAATGCCAAAATGCAGTTGGAAGAAAATTTGGCAAAGGCCCATGCCCACCTGGAGGATGCTCAGAAAGGGTCTAGCAGATGGAGCAGGAAGTAGCGGCCCTCAAACAGCAAGTAGCCGAGCTCCAGAACGCTGCTGAGCATCACCAGAAAGCACGCGAAGAAGCAGAAGATAAAGCAAAGAAGCTGGAAGCACGAATCCAGGAGATGCAACAACAGTTTGACGAGAAGGAAGCAAGTATGGAGCTCTTCACCAGAGACAGGATTAAAAGCATACGCGCTCATCTGCTGAGAAACTTCAGGCCCAGGGCATCCAGCGCTTTATCTATCCTGTTGTATATCACGGAGGCCCAGCGTGCATCTTCACAGGACGGGCCAGTTGTTGACGAAGTGATGAAAGAGATACATCGGCTTAACCTAGCCTTCGAGGCGCAGAGCATCAAATATCAGGATTTGGAAGTCCCTGCCATGAGCCGGACCGCGAGAGACTGGTCCACTGTCCAATCTACCGTTCGCGCCTTCTTCTCCAAGTTGAAAAAGGCTCAGAAGGCTAAGAGGTTGATGGACACCTTCGAGCAGGAGCAGCGCACTTCATTGGCGTATTTTCAGAATCTCACGCGGTTGGGTTTCCCTGGATTCACAGACGATAACCTTCTGTCAAAGGAGGAGCTCAAACCAGTGTGGCTTGCTTTTGAAAGTGATACATCAGAGATTGATAGCTGGGTGGACCCAATAATAGAAGCGCAGGTAACAGATTTCATATTTAGATATTGCCAGATCGAAGCCTGCTTGACCGACTTGAGCGAGAGAGCCAAGCACGCAGATATCAATCAGATTGAGCGATTCCGCGTTCTGGTAAAGGTGCTTCATGATCGCGAACCCTTCCAGGAAGGGGCTTGGGCCCACATCCGGCGCACTTTGGAGCGCATTCGTGTGCGTCTTCCCCAACAGCAAGAACCAGAGCAAGAACAGGAACCAGATGAAGAAGGCGGAGAAGAAGGAGAAAGAGCAGCAGAAGAATCCCCGAGAGGCGATGAGCGACCTGAAACAGGGACCGGTGGTGACTCCGGGCCCAATGGATAAAGGCTAAGGGTCCATGCATCGAGGCGAGCTCGATACCCCGCGAGCCGCCAGGAATGTTGACAATTTTGTCACATTTTGTCAAGGGGTAAAAATTTTGAAATGTTGTTCATTTTTGTGTTGAATTCTCCTTCTCCTTCACGTTTTGTTTCCTTTGCTCTTTTGTCTTTTTATGGCACCCCGGTGCCACTAGTATCCGCCTTCGGGCAGCCCCATGTCCATTTCAGATGCGGGACAACTTCACCGGCAAAACAGGCATAGGGGAGTAGCTTCGCTCGAAACAGAGGTCAATCGACAGCTTCGCTGAGGAAAACAGAAGAAAAGTCCAGTTCGGACTTGAAAATTTGCTAAGGCATGAGGGGCACTTCGCCCACAAGGCTGCCGAAGTTGCCACTTCGGGCGATATGGCTGCGAACCTCCCGATTTTGGCTTAGTGGTAAAAGTTTTAAGGCAGCTAGGCTACTTCGCTAAAGATAAGGCCGAAGTGCCACTTCGGCCCACTCCCCCAGCGAACCATCTTCTAAAAGGTGCTAGTTCGAGCCTAAGCCCAACGAAGCAGCCACTTCGGGTGCCTAGCTTGCGAACCTCCCACTTCGGCCGCAACCTTGGCGAAGCTTCACTCGAATAGGTGGGAAAACATTCAAGGTAACGGGGGCACTTCGGCCGAAGTTCGGCCGAACCAACACTTCGGGACCCAATTGCTGCGAAGTACCAATCCAGAGCGAAGTGTAGGTTTGAAGGAAGATAGATGTTTTGCCACACTTCACCGTCAGCAGCCAGCCACTTCGGGCAAACTCCCTGCCGAACTGCCACTTCGGGCCCCTTCTCCAGCGAAGCATCCATTCCCCGCGAAGTGGTAGAGCGAGGAGTTTGTCTACTTCAGCGAAGCTTGCTACTTCGGCAAGATTCAAGCTAAATGCCCACTTCGGCCAGCTCTCCTTGCGAAGCTACTCCCTTGAGCCCGGTTTCAGCGAACCATCTCCAATGAGGCCATTTTGACTTCGGCAATTTTGTCTCCTCTCCTGGCCTTCACTTCGGCCCGATTCCCTTGCGAAGCTACACTTCGGGGGCAAACTGGGCGAACCTCCCTCCGATTGCGATTCAGGCCAAATTTTCAGCGAAGCTCCCCAAAATCTTTCCTGACACCAGTGCTACTCCCGAGGGGCACGCATTCATAGGCAAGTAGGCGGGGTATGAATCCAAGGTATTTTCGCGGCTCATAAATGCAGATCTTCCGCCTAAAATAAAATCATAACCAATTGTAGCAATGGGATGGGAAGTTTCATTTGCAAAGAGCGGCGAGCGTCAATTTTGAGCCGCTCTAGCGTCCTTGTGCGTCTCGGCCATTAATGTCTCAGAGGGAGGGTCCTCTATAAAAACCCATGCATTGTAATGAAAAAAGGGGGGAGCATATTGCTAAAAAACTGCTGTATTTGAACTTTTTGCATCAATACTGAAGAATCTTGGCTTCAATTCTGTGTTTTCTTTGTATGACGCCTCTGGCAGGTATTTCTGTACATTTCATTTATTTTTCTGATTGCTGTAATTCTGTTATTTGGATTTAAGCATTGGAGGATAGATGAACCTGGAATTCTTTCAGAGGATACATAGGGAAAATTGATGCAGTATTGATTTCTGTTATATTTTCTGTATTGATAGCTGCTGGGTTAAATATAGATGGGTTATTGTGCTGCTTGTTCTTTCCCGTTGCAGTATTAAATTATTTACATTTCTTTCTGTACTTTTTTAATCTCTTTCCTGCACTCTTATCTTGAAACCCCAAGTAGTTAGTATAGGAGCCGGCCTTCTCCGGAGATTGGCACGGGAGGCATCTCTTCCTCTCGGCCTTTCAAGGTTGGTCCGGGTCTAGGGCGCATACGTAAACCAAACCCTTTCTTGTGGCGGATCCGTGACCAACGGTAGCCATGATCGTGATAAAGATAAAGCCAGCTGTTTACCCAACAGCGAAGGCAAAGGACACAGAGGCAAAGGCTTCATTAGCAGCGGATCCATTTCTATAGGCATAGCAAAGGCGTACGTAGAAGACAGTTGACCACCACCCGGCAGGGGCAAAGACGGGAGCAGGAGCAGCACCAAAAGCATCGGGAGGGGTAGGAGCAAAGCCAGTTGTGGTTTAAGTTCCTTATCGAGACCCGTACCCTGTAGCTTCCCTTCGTACGGTTATAGACCTAGAAGTAAAGGCAGGAGCATCCCTTCCATTTCGAGAGCTAGAAGCAGGAGAGCTTGTTGTTTACCCATAAGCAGCAGTTAAAGGTCCAGCATCAGTCGTTTCAGCAAGTGGTTAAGCAAGTGATTCTGTAAATGGAGCATACTGGGTTCTCGCACCCACCCCATATAGATAGTTGCTTCGATCGGCCCAACCCCCATTGAGAGAGAGGAAGAGATTCTATATACTCTTTTTCGAGTGAGGGGAATCTGGCACTTTGACACGGCTACTACGGTCACTATAGAAACACTATTTCTCTTTTACAAGCGAGTAAAGATCTGATTCATCGGATCACAGAAGGGCTTAAGGATATATCAGCAACAGGGATTTTCTCCGGCCTGCCGAGCGGAAAGACTCACAGTCCACCGTACTGACTTACAGGGAAAGGTATAATAATATATTTGAGCAAGGTAATATTTAGCTAAAAGGGGGAGAAGAGCAAGGAAGAAGTTCTATCTGATGAACCAATTCCAAGGGAGGATACCGGAGCACATCATGTTCGAATCCGGGTTAGAAGCAAATGCGACCTCCTTCGCCCCCCTATGTGCTGAGAATAAGAGGAGCCAGAAAGTTAAAGTAATTGAAGCTTCTCAACACATTGCTTGTGTGAAGATTGGTGAAGATGGAATGTGGGGAGAACTGAAGGAAGCCTTTCAAGGTCCTATTATTCCCTCAGCACCTCCAGGGCCAAGAGAAACGGGAAGTCAGCATAATGTTTAAAACTTCATTTGTCTTTTCCATAAACTTTTGTCTCTTCATCCCGTTCTAAAAAGTGAGTTTTGTCTTATCTGCTCAACCATTTAGTGTTAGAAGGGTTGCCCCCCCTCTGTTTTAGTTATGCCAAAGCAACCAAATTTTGTGCTCAGCTAGCAGAAGATGTTGAGAGAGACACTTGTTCCGCCAGCGGGTATCAAAGTTTCTCCACAACAAATATATTCTGCCTCCTACACCACGCTTGTTGGATGCGGGGAATATTGCTCAGGTTCAGGGAGGGATGCAAGCATATCAATTGCTTCAGCCAACTAGAGAATTGGTCCAGTTGTTAGACCTGTTGAGAAAGATGCGAGGACAAAGAAATAGGTATAGAAAGGGGGCCCTACAGTTAGCAGATGAAACGTGTTTCAAATGGATGTCATGCCAGCTTGTAACAGTTAGTATCTCCCAGACCTAGCTCTGGTTTTGCATGCCCCGGATTTATAGCTTGTCTTCAATATGCCGCTCCCCCCCTAGGTGCCAAGGTTGAAGAAAGTGATCCAGATGTGAAGCGCGTACCGATAACGCTACCGATCGAGGTGGATCCCGGGCGAGGTCGACATGCCGCAGATAAAACGTACACATTCTAGGCCGTGCACTAGGAATGACTGGCAATAACTCGAATAACCGGTTCTGCCAACTCTCGGGTCAATAGAGTTTCCGGTGCTGAAGAAATAGTTAGTGCATGAATGCGGTTTCATCCCAAGCATTGGTACGGCTGGTCATATCCGATACGAGAATGCTTACTGATACCGGCCGTTGATCAAGATGCGAGGTAAGCATATTGATTGATACGCGCGGGTCGACGACGATACAACTATGGGAGTAGTAAGCCCGGAAGAACCAGCCCTTACCTCTGTTTGCCCAGAGAAAGACCCCCGTTGGATACAGGTATGGATTGACCGGTTCAGCCTTACCTTAGAAGTGGTTCCAGCTATAACTCCTGTTGACCAATATGCCTATGCTTTTATTTCATTTTCTATTCCATCCCTACTCTATAATGGGCTGGGCGGGCATCTTATGTACCCCTGCCCATATCGAACTAAGGTTCAGGTTGCTGCAAGGGCTGATGCATACGCCAAGTCTTAAGGTCCTAGGTTTCCATGCGCATGCCTATCACTCAAACATCTTGGGATTCATATCCTTGACCCGACCATATGAGGTAGGGCGCCCCTTAAATACACAAAAGGCTGCCAAGGAGAGTGTTTGATGCGGATACAGTTGCTGCGGGAAAGCAGTACACGAATTATCGAATTGAGGTTGCGGATCTCACTATCCAATGCTCTATAGATTCAATGGACGATACCTCCCCTGCTTTAGAAGGGTTCCCATGCATGTGTTTACTCCCCGTGCCATCGCCCTACTCTCCATAGGCGGCCCTACTATCTATAGGGCCCGCTGTGTATAGGAAGGGCTCTCTAGGCTTATCCGCATGTTCTAGCTATGGTTCACTGGACTCCTCACGCAGCCCCTATCTGTATAACTGGGTACCACAAAACGATGGATATGCGATTGATGGATCTCGGCCCCGCTGTTTCACCCGTTCGCATGCCAAGGAGCTCTTCTCTGCGGCAGATACCGATATCGTTGAGTCTAGTTATCGCCGTTGCTCTCACCCATCAAAGGAAGCGGTTTACCCAAATATCCCTCGTCCTGGTACGGTTGGCACAACTTGCAATGCTCGGGTTGAGGCGAACAAAGAAATATGGTTGTGATGGAACCGGCCAATAACGCTAATGATAGGTAGGTTTGATACGGTAAATCGAATGGTTATCGCGGTTGATCAAGATTGATTATGCCTCGGACCAGCTGAAGTCGTAGTTGATTGCTCCGATTTACCCAAGGCATGCATAGATTAGGATTTCCCACCCACCTATCTCACCCGCCTCGATATCTTAGTACTCCCGTAGGCTATTTACCTGGATGCGAGGTAGGGCCGGCATGCGAACCATACCACTTTTAGAACGTATTAATCATAATGATAGATGAATGAATGGGTAGATAACGCATGTCTTTATGATCCCATGCCCTCTGATACTCTAGCGCTTTGCAAGTTCACAGCTCTCAAAGTCTTCTGCAGCTATTCGACAAGATCTTCGACAAGTGTTGGTCTTCTGACATACCAGAATTGTGTTGAGACCAATTAATTGAAGTGTTGCCTTCTTGATCCCTTGTCGACTATTACTGATTCATCATTCGTTCGCCCTATAAAAGTAATAAAAGGGGGACATTGTCACTGGTAATCTGAGGGTTTCAACACTGGCGTACCAAAAGCAGAATCCTACACTACTATTTGAAGGTGAAGGAAGATTCTAGATTATTTTGTCGTATCTAGTTGTATCCTGCTCTGTCGCATCTTCGTGGACCTGTCGACTTTCACTTGGTCTGTCTTTGTGGCTCTGCAGGTCCGGTTTTCCGTTACAGATCTGATCGCACCGCTTGTTCCAGACAGGGGTCCCCACGGGGACTACCCGCCCCTGTTCGCTGTTTCTCCTCCTAATCCATCCGGGACGCGTGCGCGAGGCACTGGATGCGTGCACAGTTCCAGGTCTACACTCCAGCCCAGGAGCAAGAAAGAGCTTGATTTGAGTCCCCTGTAGCAGATCTGATTCTGCTCTTCGCTCCAGACATAGATCCCCTCATGAGTCATCAGCCTGAGATCGATGATCTTCCTCCTGATTTGTCTAGGACGCGTGCGTGGGGCACTGGACGCATGCGCAGCTTTAGAGGTGCAGCCTAGTCCGGACCTCAAAAGGTGTCCAAATCAGGTACTACTCATTACCCTATACGTATTCCACTTGTCTACACTACCCATCTGCAGTTCTGACACCCCTAAAAAAAACCTGAAATGGAAGGTTCTTGTCCTACCTCATAGCTAGCTAGATCTAGTGGTAACTTATCCGTTCCTGGCTATTCTGATCAATCAAAACCCTAGTTGCTAGTCTCTTACATTAGTCTACATCTATTTCTCGCTCTCTCCCTGTTTTAGTATCAAACCCTAGGTTGGTTACCTACAAATCTGAATAAACCCCTAGGTCTCTTATCTATTGATGGTGCATGCTTGAAACCTAGTCTAGACACTTTGATAGGGAAACCGATAAGATCCTTTAGGCTTTATTTCCATGCATACAGAGATACTCCAACATCCTCTGCTTTACTGCTCTTTCAAACTTCAATTGATTGCAATAGGCATGCTCATCATGTCTTTCAATTTTAAAGAATAAATTTGAAAGGCATGTCGCTTTTACTTTTCGGCATCATCAAGTCCTTGTAGATTATGAAACAAAGTTGTTGTCCATGATTTCAAATCCTTGTCCTCAGACCCGGGGGCTCTATTTCAAAAGGGATATTTGTCATCTATTTCTTCGTACTTGCACCGCAAGCGGGAAAGGAATTAATGTAAATAAAGGGGCTTCATGCTTACTAAAGATCGAGTGCTATCTCTCTCGACAACCAACATGCGTGCAAGAGCCAAACTTTCCGGAAATCCTGGGATCCCGACAAGCGGCATTAGTGAATGCATTTGGGATATCCCGCTGGTCAGGGACTTTGGACACCTGAATCTTGTTCTTTTAAACATTCACAATGTTTTGATTGTTTTACTGCTCTGTTCTAAAAGCAAAGCCCCTCTGTTTTAAAAGGCTAAGGTCCAGGCTTCGTAATATTTATTGATAAGATCTCTGTTAGATGTACGATTTCCAACCAAGCCTGCCTTTTAAAATAGAGAGGGAGTGGATGTGTACGAGCTTTTTCCCTTGATAGAGGCAATATAGGTAGCTTTTTCAATGAGGGTAATTAGCTGCTCTGCTCTTCAATAATGCATGCATCAAATACATTATCTGTAATTATCATAGTAATCTGCATAGTTCAATGGAGCAGCCTCCGCACACCACTGAGAGTCGAATTATATGATATCATATTCATAAAATTTATTTAACTCTTAATAATTTTGTAGATTTCCCTACCACATATCCTCCACACTCGGCTCCTACGCCCCCTACTTCCACACAATCTACCCCTCCATAACCCTTGTGAATTACATATTCAGACCAAATATCTAGCCAAAAAAATGAATTTGATTTTTTTCTTTGTTACCTCACTTTTTAATTTCTTACTCTCGCCTTTGTTTTGTCGTAGTCCAACTTCTCATAGTAGTAAGAGGAGAGTTTTTAACTTGCCAAAAATTGATATATGTCTTTTTATGGATATCAACTTGAATAGACCCCCTATTGATCTCTTTATCCCCGCCAGCGAGCCCTTCCTGGAGGATATCCCATCTACACCCAAGGAAGAGGGAGAAGAACACTTTCCAGCAATATGGGGAACTAAAGCCTTTGTTGAGTAGGGACTCCAAGAAAATGAGGCTCTTCTTTGAGAAGCCCGATAGAGGGTAAAAAATGAAGCAATTTTAGAAGGACCGGTTGGAACTCCAAAGCAAAGAGGCTCTTGAGTTCTTAGAAATGTGGTCTTAAAAAGGGAATTAAACTCTTTGAAGCACTACAAAGGACTTGAGCAGAAATCCAGGTCAAACTAGAGGAGAATGCATACTTGAAAGAACTAATACGGAGGAAGGGGGGACACTTGCGGTGTTAGAGGGGAAAGGAAGTTTTATTTTTAAAGTTCTCATCCCACATTTTATGTGTTTTGGATGAGCATTCACCCATAGATATAATTCTAATTTGCAAGAGATTCTTTTTTGTGTTTGATGGACGATCATTCATTTTAAAGGGATTGGATTTGCAAGAGATTCTTTAGGTGTGGTTGAATATCCACTTATTGTCTTTCGATGTCTAGGGAAGAATGGGAGAGGTTTTATGATTCTTAGGTGTGCTTTCCAATCCAGACGAGGTATGATAAGGGGAGGGTTGATGAGGATGAGGTAGGGCGGGAATGGTGAATGAGGAAGAGAGGAAGAGGCGAGACCTTTTGGGGAGAGGGATAGTGAGGTCTCAGAAAGCTCTTTTATAAGGTAAGCTTTATAAAGAGCTAAGGAGTGGGTATCCAACCCCTTATTCTAGTAATGCCTGTGGAAAGATCGTTTATATTCGAGTCCTTCCCCTCTCCCCGACCCCCACTATTAAAAGGGAAAGGCTAAAGGCCCTTTTTAAAATAAAGGGGTAGCAATGTGCCTCTTTTTGAAATAGAGAGCTTTTTAAGAGCTATAGTTGATTCAGCCATAGTTCACACATTTCCATACGTCGATAGTGGTTGGTGCTTATCCCCCCTGATATGAGATTTTTGAGCCAGTCCTGGCTTATCAATTTAAAAGCTCTACTTTTAAAAGCTCTTTTCAATGCTATAGTTGAGCCCAACCTACTATTGGATGGGTAGACCACTTGATGATGAAATTTTTTTTAAGATTAGCCCAACTAATTTATTTTAAGGGCTCTCTCGAAATGAAATAAAAGGTCATTCCTTTCCATTATTACATTAAATAGGGGATGGCATCTCACAATTCTAGATAGAGAGCTTTAAAAGGTCTAGTCCATTCTAGATAGAGAGGTGGTATGTAGGCTAATTCAAGGATATCCCTAATTATTGTACCCCCTCTTTCTATGTAAAAGGTGTGAAGGGTTGATGGGCCTTTGAAGAGTCTTTACCTAATAGAGTGAATCGTATCAGTACGAACACTCTTCTTTGACCACGAATTGAAGGTTGTACATTTGAAATCGATTAAATAATAACGACAACAAAGCCTTAACTTAAAAGGTTGGAAGAAATACCTACCACCCACCACCCACCTCACCCCACATTTAGAGCAGAGCGGAGCGCTCTCTTTTAAAAGGTGCGGAGTTATTCCACATTCCCATATTTGAGGCTTAGAATAGAGAGGGAGTTGTTTCCTAAATCGATCAGAGTATTCCCTAAACTACAAACATACTACATGCTCCTCCAACCTTTTTAGAGGGCATAAATGGCAAAGCTTGTTGGGTTGATCGATATGAGGGAAGGTTTACCCTTTATTTAAGAAAAACCATTGGGGAGGGGATGTGCCCTTTTAATTTAAAGGCTGGGGATGGTAGTAAGCATTACGAAAAGGGAGGAGGGAATAGAATTTGTGCCTTTGAAAAGAGAGGGCCTGCCCAACTTTAAAATAGAGAGGGCGACCGACCCTAGCCTTGGCTATCAATTGTGAGATGGTGAGAAGCCACTCTGATCACTTAGAGAATAGCTTTGGTGGTGGGCTTTGCTTTAAAAAGGTTGGGTAGGGGCCCAACATCTTGATTAATGGTGGTACTCAATCAGGCTATCCATCCCTAGAATATTCCTGCAACAGATTATATGACCTTCATTCATCCTTCTCCCCACAGATAGATATCACTTCCCAACAAGACTTAGATTTGCAGTTTATCTTTAGATCATAAAACACTTGACAGATACAGAGTCTGAACCTTTTAAGTTGGGAGGGAATTTTATTTCAAAAGTGAGGTCCCTCCTCTCTATTTTAAAAAAGGGTAAAGAGATCAAAAAATGAACGGATCATTGGGATACTACTCATAAATATTCGGGGTGACTCAGCTACCTACTCTATTCAAATATTAGCTCTAGTTCAACGGCCACCTGTGGGTACTACTATCACACCATTCTAGCTTAAGAGTGCAGGATTGACCTAGAAAAGGGAACAACATAATAGATAGGATGGTTTGATACTTGATGAATATGTTTGAATGGGTAGGAGGTATGAATGATTTTGATAATAAGCAATTTCATTCGATCCAGAATGGCGAGCCATATATCTCATCTCTCTTTTAAAATCTCACTTGAATTGCTTGCATAGCATAAAGTAGTACTATCTCAAGAGTCCTCCCCGATGCTTATTTAAAAGCTATCTCCTAGGTTGAGTCCTATCTTAAGAGTCCCCCACCCCACCCCCACATTGAAAAGGTAAAGGCCCCAAAGCTCCTCCTCTCCATTTTTGGATTTTTGAGGGAAGGGTTGCCTTTTGAAAACTAAAACAGAGGACCCCTCTCTTTTGCCCCTTTTTTAAACAGCCCTGGAGGGCCTTTTTAAAACATGGGGGGAAGGTCTCGATTATAATTCTTCTCCTTCCTCCCCTCTATCTTTTATAGCTTCAATGCACCCCTTTTTAAATAGAGAGAGAGCTAGTCGATCTTCTCAGAATTCTGAGTGGAAGTTGGGTTTTTGTGGCCTTTTAAAGTCAATTTCCAACTCTAGTTCACATTTCTTTTTAGTTCAGAGAGAGTTTTTAATACATAGATAATAGAATGAAAAAGTACTCTCAAGTGCTTTTAATATGATAGGGGTGGGACACTCAACTTTTAAATGAAGTTCAATTAACTCACTCCTCAAAAGTTGAAGTGAGCTCTCTATTTTAAAAGGGAAAACAACAGCATGAAAAGTGATCCAGGGCCTGGTTGAATCAAGTAAATTATATATATATATATATCAAAAACTGTCTCCCCCTGTTCTTAGTTAGAAAATATCGACTTCAATCTTTGAATCGATTATTTCCACCATAAATCTTTGAACTTCAGATAAAATGTTTCAATGTCGATCAAGTATAGCTCGACCTAAAGAAACGAAATAACCAAAGTTATGAACCCTTTATATCTTAAGAGGTCGATCTCTTTAAGTTTTAAAGGGCCCTCTATTTTAAGAATATGAAATTTACTCAACCCAACTCCTTACCTTACCTTATAAAAGTGGGGGTGGGGGAGGAATCTCATTTTTCACTTGAATTTTCCTTAATCTAGGGATCAACTCTCCTCATAAAAACACCATTATGTTCATCATTTTCTTGGGTTCTATGGCAATCTCCCTATATCTCTCGATCATAGGCTGACCAGAGCATACTATTATAGGGCAGGCAGGCTCCCAATCCCTTTAAAAGCTATGCAACGACTTTAAAAGACAATATGCCTTAAAATAAAAAGGGCCAGGCCACTTCCTAACTAGGGCATTCCTAGCAATTCCATCCCTATTCTTCAAGCTTCTCCCAAAATAAGATTATTATATCATGATCCCTTATTAATAGATGGGGTTCTTCGGTAATCCAAAACCTTCTAGCTAGTTTAAAATAGAGAGCCGAGTGAGCCTCTCTATTTAAAAACTCTTTATCTACTCTTAAAATAGAGAGCTTCTGTGTCAGGCTTAAAATATTAGTATTCTTTGTGATCTTGATTGACTTATTTCTCCGTGGTCCCGATCTACCTCATCTTCTAGCCCATTCATCCATGACTCTCACATCGGTTGAATGTTGATTCACCCTTCCCTCTTGGCATCTTTCCATTGATGATTTTCTCATGCCAGTAGCTAACCCTAAGATCAAAGTAATCTCTATTTTAAAAGGCGACATCCACTCTCTATCCTTTCTATAGTTATGGATGCCCTTTCCCTTTTATAACATGGGCATGGGACCTCGCCCCCACCCCCGTCATTTAAAAGCAAGCAAAGGGCCTACCTTTTTAAACATGGGGGGCTTTAATTTCTCTTACTCGTTTTTGGTTGAGTTAGTACCACTGTTCCTTTTCCTGTACTCCTTTTTAGTCGAGCGAGTACCGTTGTTCCTATTCTCGTACTCAAAGTTGGCTGAGTATTGATCCTCTCTATTCACCGAGAGCTGGCTAAACAGAGAACATAAGGAGCTCTATAATAGTACTAGATTTTAAAAAATCATATATTACACGTGCCTCCATAAAATAAAGATGGATCTCGAATGACACTTTTAAAAAGGTTTCTACCCACCATTCGTGAGCTTACAAAAACGGGCATTTCCAGATCCAGATATGCGTACACTGGACCTGCACTTGAGGATAGTTATTCTTCCACTTACCAGGACTACTATTAGATTTATACGGTGTTGCAGCTCTTTATCTATAATCTTAGGACTTTTTTAAAGAGGTCCCTATCTATTCCATAGAAAGTAGCACCTCCTTGTGGATCCATAGAAAGTAGCTAAGGTGTTATTGTTGGTTACGAATCTGCCATGAGGAAAGGATTTTGGGTTAATGCGCCCAGATTCGCCCACCAGCATGAAAGGCCGGAAGGAAGAGATGCCTTCCGTGCCAATCTCCGGAGAAGGCCGGCTCCTTTTGGGGGGGTTTTTGGTTTAAGCTAAGAGTGCAGGAAAGAGATAAATGAACAGAAAGAATTTACAAATGTACTTGGAGTTTGGTGGGGGGAACTAACAGTACGGCAACCAGCAATCACCAATACTTACTGCATCATAAATACAAAGCATGACTGAGAACTGCAAAATCTAAGTGTACTTTCTGTACTAAGCAATATACGCACAGCTACAATGGTCCCCTAGCAAACATTCTCCCTACAAGGAGAACTAACAGCACGACAATGCATCAATCACCACTACGTACGGAAACTCAAAACAGAAAGTAACTAAGAGATGTCAGAACCAGGTATATGTGTCATGCAGAGAATTTAACCGCACAGCTACAATGGTCCCCTAGCAAACATTCTCCCTACAAGGAGAACTAACAGCACGACAACGCATCAATCACCACTACGGACAGCAACGTAACACACAACTGATGGAACTGCTACCACATCTAGTCTATGAAGTTCAAAAGTGCTTGACCACCAAATGCTAAAATAAATCAACAAGCCATGGCACAAACAATGCTAAAGGCGCCTGATCACCAAATGCTGAAACGAATCAACGAGCCGTGACACAGGGAAGCGTAAAGCATAAAGCATAAAGAAATAAAAGCAGCAGAACAGAACCAGGCATACAAATTATATTTATAAGCAGAAGCACGGTTACAATGGTTCCCTAACAGACATTCCCCTTCCACCCTTTACAATGAAATCATGGTGGGTTTTTATAGCCCGAGTCCCTCCCGTTACATTAATGGGCACAAAGTCCCAGTCAAACATTAGCTGACAAAAGCGGCGAAGGAGCTGCAAATGCTAACCTTTGTCGGACCGGACTGTACCCGCAGCATGGTCTTCCTGGAAGCTGGACAGCTACGTGGCAGTGTGTTGGGCAGAACTTCTTCTCGGCGGGGAATGCGGGTAGTCGGAGCGGGTAGAACCTCCAATCGGCTTTAAATGAGGCCACTGGCATAGGTAGTGCAGCCCATGCTCGTCCTTTTGCTCGGCACGTCTTGGCTCAAATCCCGAAGCTGGACACTTGTCAGATGATGGATGATGCTGTTTGACACGTGTCTGCCTTGAAAGGCAGTTTATCCAACTTCGCCTGGGATCAGAGCGTCTCGGGTTGCGCGGGCAGAAAACAGCGCAGTCGGGAAGGCCTTCATGCCTTGGGTGTATTTCGAGTTTGTTTCCCTCTCGCACTCTGTCAAGGGCGCACTCCGACTTCGCTGCGAAGTCGGACTGCGCACAGGTGAAAACTGGTATCTGCCGCCGTACGGACTTTGCCCCAGCACTTATCATTCTTCTGTCAGCCTGCCAGCCTGCCAGTTACAAGGTGCGCCCAGAAAGAGGGGCGAAGTCGGACTTCGCACCAAAACGCGACTGGGCGAAGTGCGAACTTCGCACCAACACTTAGCCATTTTTCAGGTAACCGCTGTCAAGTTTAAAATTCAACTGTGGGGCTCCAAGAAAGGGGGGAAGAAAGAGAATGTAGGAAAGAAAGAGGAAGGGAGAGAAGAAGAAAGGAAAATAGAGGAAGAGGGAAAAAGAAGAGCAGCACTGTTACAAAATTGAAAACATTGCACCCCGTGCAAAATGTGGCAACATTTATGGCGGCTCGCGGGGTGTCGAGCTCGCCTCGGCGCAAAGAATCCATGCCTTCATCCATTGGGTGCAGAGGAACTTGCTTCCCCTGCCTTTTGCTGCTCTAGCTGTTCTCCTCGCGGCAACTGTTCTTCAGATTCACTTTTGTCAGTTGCCCCCTCAGAATCACCTTCCGAAGGCTCTCCAGCTTTTGCTTCTGCCTCGCAGATGCGGTTGTATGCGGCCTGGGCTTGGCCCCAGGCTTCTGCTTCGAATGGCCGGCGGTCAGCAACTTCTTCTAATGCTGCGTGGAAAGCAGCGACCGCGTGCAGGTCGATGGTGAGGTATCTTTTTCCTAGCTCCTGGAAGTAGGAGCTGATCTTGCAACATTTGGACACCATCTGGGTGACCTGACTTTCCTGAATTGGCTCAGTCCAGCTATCAATCTCAGCTGTATCTGCTTCAAAGGACTGCCAATTCTTTTTCACCTGATCTAGGGTGAGAAATTCGCCATTCTCAACAAAACCTGGGCACCCTAGTTCGGAAAGAGCGTGAAAGGGAGCCATACAAATGTCTCTTTCATGTTCGAATGCGTCTAACATTCGTCTGGCAACTCTCACCTCTTCTACTTTTTTAAAATATTTATGCAAGGTTACCCTTGCATCTGCCCATTCTGCGGCGAATGAGGACATGGGGGAGAATTGGAGGCCATCGCGCTCGCGCTCTCGAAGATTTATCGCCAGGTCCAGCCATTGCTTCGCCTGGCGTTCGGCCTCCTCTACCACAGGCTTTCCCTGGGCAGAAACTTCTTGAATTCTGGATGCGAAATCCAGAACTGACATCGCCTTATAGGTGTGGGGCTTGCATCCCCGCAGCAAACCAGCCCGCATCTCCTTAACTTTCTTCTTCGAAAAGACCGTCGCTTGAGATGCTCTCTCTGCAGATTGCGACTGCGCCTGTTTCAAAGACTCTTGGAGCTGAGAAATCTGCTCCAAGGCTGCCTGCTTTTCGGTTGCGGCTTGTTGCTGAGAAGCGGCCAGCTGGGCTTTTAATTCATCTATTTCTTGCCGCGCCGCTTCCAGCTGCTCAGTGGACCTAGACAGGTCCTCTTCAAGCTGTCTTGTCTTATCCTGCAACCCGAAAAGCTCTTCCTGTTCCTCCAGACTCTTGACAAGGAGATTGTCAGCTTTACGAATGATTCCCTGAATCTCGTATTGCTTGTTGATGTCGTCAAAGCTCTTCTCCTTTGTCTGGAGCTCGTAGTCCGCCCTGGTCATTTCCCGGAGAGGCTTCTTCACTTTCGGGATTATCTTCTCCGTTGTAAGCACTCTCCTCTCGAAGTTATACTTGGTGCGCTTTACCGGGGCGGCTATCTCTTCAGGTCTCCTCCGCTTCAGGTTTTGGAGGAAAGAGATAGAGTACTCTACAGCTCTTGTTGCCAGAGGCAAGTCGTCTGTATTCTGGAGGTCGTCCATGAAGTCTGGTTCCCCCAGCCTAGGGTTCTGCTGAGACGTCTCTCCTGCGGGAATGGGATCAGGAGGAACCGGACGGACTTTGGAAGGATCGGCCGCTTCTGGGGGCGACCGGGAAGTGGAGATGGGAGCGGCTGATGCTGAAAGGGTTTGAAGCGGCTGAGGCGGTGGATGTAACGGTGAATGCACGGCTTCAGCACTAACCTCAGGCGAAGGGTTTGGAGTTTGACTCAGAGATAGGGAAACGTTGGGGTTCTGAGCAAACTGGTCAAAAGAATGGGGGCCGCTAGAAGGGTGTGGAGACGGGGAGGAAGATGCGGCCATGACTTGCTCGGATTGAGCGGGAGATGGAGTAGGGGTAGGGCTAGATGAGACCAGAGAGAGTGGGGCAGCAAACGTACCTGCGGGCTCCGCCTGAGCCGATGTTGGATGGATGTCTGCGCTTTTGGTTCCGGCGGCTGGCTCGGGACTGCCCAGAGAAACTGTCTCTGGAGCGGCTGAACGCGGCTGCGGCTCTGCGACTGGCTGCTGCACTGTCAGACTAGGTCGCCTGATTTTTTCAACTCTCTTCCTTTTCTTCTCTTCTGGAACAACGGTCGGATCGGGGGAAGGAGATGAAGCAGGTGCAGCAGGCACTGATGTTCCCACGGTAAACTTGTACCGGGGTTTGACTTGCAGAAGGTCTGCCGCAACCGGTCTGCTCTCTGGCGGCGCTGGCGTCTTTTGTGCCTGAGGAATCACCTCGGGCGTTGCCTTGACTAATTTCTTCGCCTTTTCAGGCGCCGCCTTGGAAGCCACGGGCTGCATTGGGTCTACCTGGATGTCTGCTGGGCCCGCGCTGGCAGTTGCCGAAGTGTACAACTGTTGGGAGGAAGACCCTCCTTTATAACCCTCAAAGGGACCTCGGGGAACGTAACCTTGATATGCGAACGGCCGCCAGCTGTCATGATGCTGGTCATATAGAACTGAAAAGTCGTCATCAACGGCCAGATTTCTCCTGGTGGATTTGTCGTGCTGCGTGCGGCACCTCATCTTCCAGCATTCAATAATCTTTTCTTTTGGCCAGTTAAGGCCTGCTATTTTGGAGAGGAATTTTTTAAACCCTGGAGATGAGAACTGGTGGTCCGGGTTTCGCTTGGGGTCATATGCTACCTCCTCGCAGTAAAAATCCTGCCATGGAGGCGAAGCTTCCATCAAGTCAATTTCCCAGTCAAGGTCAACATGGACCACGTCGCATCTGTCTTCAGTTATATCTGCCCGGGGGCAGAGATGTGTGAACTTTCCCCTTATCCCATACGGGTCGTATTTCCAGCGCTGCGGCAGCAGAACCAGACCAATGTCGAAAAGCTCCCGCTCGAGATAGACATGCTGTCCTACCTCGAAAATCTCAACGTTCGCCCAGGAAAGAGGATATTGAAAAATCTGGCCTCTTTTCTTTCCTAGGCCGAACTCCTCCTCAACATAATCCATCTGACGGGCAACCTCCATCCCAAACTGATGATCCGTGCACCAGTAGGGCAGCAGATGAGGTTTGCCCTTGAATCCGTAGATTCTGACCACAATCCCCTGCGTCAGTCTAAAGACGTCCCCGAGCTTCTGATTCAGCAAAGAGTTCGTCATTTCTCGCGGGGGGCGAGGGATTTCGCCCTCGCTGAAGACTGACATGACCAATCCCAGAAAGTTGAAGTTAAACTTGTAGTAGGACCCTTTCCGGTATAGGTCATCCGTCCAGTCATAGACGGGCTGTGGCTCTCCCTTCTCGTTGACCTTCTTCAGGTTCGGGATCGGCATCCGGGAGTGCAAATGATATAAACAAAGCCAAGCTAGAACAGAACTGAACCGAAATTCGGTGGACTGCTTCTTCTGGAGCTTGACCAGGCTAGAGTGGATGGCGTATGCCAGCCAATCCGCCCAGTCGAAAAAGATGGGACGCTTTCCACTTCTCTGCGCTGCTGGTTCGTAGGATTCTCCACACAGGAGACATTCTGCCAGCGCTAGCTGGTACGGCTGTACCAGCTCATCAGAGTCGCAGTCGAGGATCCATGCCAGAATGGTGTATAAATATTTGTTCTGAAACCTCGCCAAGGGCATGGGGCCGGTTGGCCACTGTCCAGCTGCAAGCGGGGCGTTCAGCTATGAATTGAGGAAATCCCTCATCCGTTTTGTTATGCGTGAAGCGTCCCGCTTGCTCGCCCAGATTTATCTTTCTGACAATTGTGCTGGAGTCATACTCCAACCCTAGGGCGAAAGCTGGCTGGACAGTCTCCCTGCGCAGCGCGAACAAGGGTTTACCGCTGGAGCTGCAAATCTGCCGGGTAACTGGTCTGTAGTGTCTGACAATCAGGTCTACCAGTTCCGGGCATTGATGGACGGGAGGGCACAAGAATCGGAAAAGGTTGGACTTGTACGCCGCTCCGAAATGGTGAGAGGGCGAAACCTTGTCAGCCCAACTCTCCACATTTGTCCGCAGCTTAGTCAGGCTCATAGAAAACGAGCCGTCCTTGTATCCCGCCAAGTAATTTACCGGAGGTGGTGGGGCTTGCCCACGTTGTACTTTTTTGGGCCGGGACTTTGACTTTCGCTCCGGCGGTGTTTCACTTCTGAAAACACCTGGCCGCGGTAAATCCTCGGGTTCGCACCCTTCGCTGGATTGCGCTGGCATTGGCATCTTTCCTCTGTCCATCTCTCCGAAACAGCAATAATTACAAGTTCAGGGCGTCTGCAGCAGATTTCGCTGTCACAGGAATAATCTGCACAGTCCAAGGAATAATCTGCGCAGTTTGGCATGTTTGGATGCATCTGACCCCCTTTTCTAGATAATGACAGCGTCATTAATGCCGCGCAGGAGGGGGTAGGTCGGCTGGAGTTAAGTTTCTTGGGTGGCTGCGCAGGAGAATGCTTGGAAAAAGGTATCCCGGCTGCCGTGCCATGCTCTTTTTATTGCACTTTTCATTGAGGACTGTGCAATCATTAACTTTACCTTGAACGCTGCGCCATGGCTGACGTCACTGCCGCAATCTGGGCACACTGCTCAAGAAAAAACCTTTGGTGCGGAAACCCACCTTAAAACGGTCGTAATGCGCCTTGGGCCCAGCTTGGAACCTTTTGAATATTTTATTCATTTTTTAGACAACTGTCCAAGCTGGCCCAGAAAACAAGGCGCAGTCGGACTTCGCCCAAAGTTGGGCGCGATCCGACTTCGCCAGCGAAGTCGGACTTCGCCCAAAAATCTGGCGCAGTCCGAACTTCGCGCGAAGTTCGCATTGAGACTGTTCTTGCTTTCTTTTCTTTTTTCTTACCGCGCCCAAGGGTTGAGCGCAGTCCGGCCCTTGCAACCTTCGGAGGAGAGGCAAACACTTAGAACTTTACGCCTCTTTTGGACCGGGTGCACGAGCTGCGCTTGGGAAATGTAGCGCGTTCGGACTTCGCCCGAAGTTCGGGCGAAGTTCGACCGCGCGGTTGCACGCGCGGAGGTTGTGCGCGATTCGTACTTCGCGCGCAAGCCGGCAAGTCGGACTTCGCGCGAAGTCGGACTTCGCTCAAAACTGAGCGCAGTCCGTTCTCTTCGTGCCTTGCAGTTTTCCCTTCTCCACGCTTCGCTCTTTGGCTGGCGCGCAGCCCGACTTCGCTGCGAAGTCGGGCAGCGGCCAACACTTAGCCGTTTTTTTGCTTTTTTTTCTTTTTTCTTCACCCAAGCAGCCCGAACTTCGCCCCTTCTGAGGGGCGACAACAGACTTCGTTGCGAAGTCTGTTTTCTCTCCCATGTCGCAGTTAGGCTCAAAAAATAAAAATTAAAAGCTGAAAGCTGGAAACTGTACATGCTGGAAAACAAAAATGCATAAGGGAAATTTTTACAAAGAAGGGCCACTCGGGCACCTTCAGCAGCGGTAAATTTTTAAGTGGAACCCGTTAACAGGGATAGGTAGGAGCTGACCCTCCATATCCCGAAGTACATAGGCATTGAACTGGTTCACCCGGGCAATCTGATAAGGGCCCTCCCAGAGGGCATCAAACTTCCCGTGATTGCCCGGCTTTGCCTTATATGAGTCCCACTTCAGCACCAGGTCCCCGATTTCAAAAACTCGGGCAGTGGTGCCTTTTGCAAACCAGCCTTGAGTGGCTGCAATATGATCAGTGAAGGCCTGGTATGCTTTTTCTCTGTCTTCTTCCAAGCTGCAGGAGTTGGCACAGTCTGTCGTCCACCGGGTCTCCGCTGCTCCTGTCTTCGTCCAACATCCATAGGGCAGGGATTTCAATGTGGGATGGCATGACAGCCTCTTTGCCATAGACGAGCGCATAGGGGGACGTTCTGATGGATTTCTTGAATGCAACTCTGTCCGCCCACAGCGCCCGGTTCAGGAGTAAATGCCAAGTCCGCTTGTTTCTGTCAATGGTCCTCCGGATGATCTTCAGGAGGTTCTTGTTAGTAGACTCGGCAAGGCCATTCCCCTGCGGGTAGTAATTAGAAGACATCTTGTGATAGATGCCAAGTTTGCCAGTGTACTCCGTGAGTACAGCGCTTGCGAATCCCGGACCGTTGTCTGTCACAATTGACTCTGGAACCCCGAAGCGGGTAATCAGGCTCTCAATGAACCTGATGACCGTTTCTTGGTCTGCGTTCTTGGTCGGGATTGCCTCTGCCCACCGTGTGAAGTAATCGGTGGCTGTAAGAATAAACTTGTGTCCGGCAGAGGAACTAGGCGAAATCACCCCAATGAAGTCTAGACCCCATTCGTTGGAACGGAGTCTCGGCCTGAATCGGTTGAAGGGGCAGGGGTGCTTTTCTGTTTCGCCCAGCAAACCTCTGGCATTGATCACATTTAGAACAGACCGCATGAGCGTCTGTAAATAGAGTGGGCCAATAGTACCCAGCTCTAATTATTTTTAAGGCCGTAGGCCTTGAAGAATGATGACCCCCAGGCATCCCGGAATGAAAATCTCCGAGGACCCTAGGCTGGTCTGATTTTCTGACGCACCGCAACAGGATGCCGTCGATGTTTTTGAAGTAAAGCCCCTCGGGGCGAAGAGTGTACTTAAGTGCACCTAGCCGAAATCTCCTTCGTTGTGAGGCGTTCAGGTGATCGGGACATCTTCCGGTGCAGAAAAATCTCACCAGTTCATCTGTCCAATCACTCCCCTCCGATAAGGAGTTGGCTAGGTAGATGCGTGTCGCTGTGTCCTCCCACTTACAGGCGGAGATGCCGGCTACAGCGCTTCGGGCCAATTCCTGACACAAGGCTCGGCCTCTGATAAGCTTGGTGGGCCGCACTTCGATGTCGAACTCCTGGATTTTTGCAATCCATCCCGCTCTCTTGTGACCCGGTTCTCCTTGTAAGATGAAGCTTCGAACGTCCGGGTGAATCACAAAGACAGTCGTTTTGCTCTGGGAGACAAAATGCCTGAACTTTCGGAGGGATTTCATAACAGCGTGAACTTGCCGCTCTATAAAGTTGTACTTTTCCTCATGCGGCTGAATCACTTGGCTCAGGAACGCTATGGGGCGCTCCTCACCATCGTCTCCCTTCTGAGTTAGGACTGCAGCGTAACTTTCGGGTTCTCCCACTGCATACAGGATGAAGTCCTTGGAGTAGTCCGGGTTTATCAACACCGGAGCTTGCGCAATTCGAGCCTTGATTTCCTCGAAGGCTTGCTCTCTCTCATCAGTCCATTCGTAATTTGTATCTTTTTTCAGCAGTTCGGCCATAGGCTTGATCACCTGTGCGAAGTCCGGAATGAACTTCCGCACGAAGTTAATCTGACCGAAGAAGGACTGCAGCCCTTTTTTATCGATGGGGGCTGGCAAGCGAACGAGGGCTTCTGCTCTGTCAGGGTCAATGGCGAGGCCTCTCTCGGAGATGACATGTCCCAGCAGCTTTCCTTCTTTTACCGCGAAGACAGACTTCTTCGGGTTTATAGAAATGCCGAATTCTCGACACCTCTCAAATATTTGCCGTAGGTGTGAAACATGATCCCCTCGTTGGTGAGAGAAAACAGTCATGTCATCAAGGTAGATGACAATGATCTTATTGAGCAGCTCTCGGAAGGCCAGGTCCATGGCCCTTTGGAATGTGGCACCAGCATTGGATAAGCCAAACGGCATGCGCTGATAGGCGAACGTCCCCCATTTGGTGGTGAACGCCGTCTTATGCTGGTCCTCATCTTTGACCCAAATCTGGTTGTAGCCGGAAAATCCATCTATGAGTGAGAATCTCTGGGCTCCAGCAACGATATGTAGAATCTGGTCGATTTGGGGAAGCGGATAGTGGTCCCTGAGGGAAGCCTGATTCAGGTTTCTGAAGTCGACACAGAGACGAATGTCGCCATTCTTTTTCCTCACGGGCACCAAATTCGCGACCCGGGATGAATGTTTGATGGGGTAGATGATCTTGGCCTCCGGCATCTTCAAGAGCTCGGCTTTCATCATGGCCTCAATCTTCGGATTCACGGCCCTCTGCTTCTGTCGGAATGGCTTGGCGCCATCCTCTAGCTCAATGGTATGTTGGATGACAGTTCTGTCATACCCCTTCAAATCCTCGTAGCACCAGGCCACGATGTCGGGGAACTCTTGGCACAGTGATCTGATCTGCTCAAGTTCCTCCGACGTGCAGTCTGTTCCGACCTTGATAGTTTTACCAGGTTCAAGTTCCAGGTCAGCATACTGCTTCGGGTCTACTTTGATCCTGTGAGATATTGCTCTGTCATTCTGATCAAAGAGACTCTCCAATGTAATCAGTCCTTTTGGGACATGATTATTCCTTAACTGTATCAACCCCTCATATTGCTCGTCATCAGGGTCTCTACCTTCGATTACACAAACTTCGTTAACCAGGAATGTGACGATCTCCTCGTCACAACTGAACACCTGCCAGTGGGTGTCCTTATCAGGCACAGAAGGCCTGTAAATAGTGCGAACCGGCTTCGGTTTCTGGACAACGTCATCAGCCGGAACGTACCTGGCTCCAACAGACGCCAGAATGTCAGCGTGTTTGTTTTTCTCACGCGATATCGCCTTGACATTCAATGAGTCGAACGACTCCATCAGGTCCCACACCCGGTTGCGGTACGCTCTAAGATAGTGTTGTTTGGAGGCGCACTTGTTCGTAACTTGGTGACACACCAGCTCTGAATCTCCAAAGATCTGCAGGTGTTTGATTCCCAACCTCTCCGCCTTTCGCAAACCCAAGCACAGGGCTTCGTATTCCGCCGAGTTGTTAGTGCAGCTCCAGGCCAACCTGTAGGTATAGTCCTTCTGGATTCCGGTTGGAGAAACCAGGAGTACCCCTGCACCGGCGCCATTTTTGCATCGCGCGCCGTCAAAGAAAAGCTTCCATAGCTTCTCAGGTGCAGGTCCCACTTCCTTTGCAGCTGACTTGTCAAGCCTCTCGGGCTGTACGATGGAGTAACAGCCCTGCTCTGTCTCAATTACGGCATTGAAGTCCCGCAAAGAGAACTCATCTTCAAGCTGTAGCACTTCGAAGGCTTGCTCAGTCAGCTCTACTGTCACCAGCTCTTCCTCCGACAACTGGACCATGCAGTCCAACTCTCCTCCGGGTATCCTCTCTACTAGGAAGGTGGAAGGCTTCTCATTGAAAATTTTCAGTCTCCTTCCTTTGAAGGGCACTTCCATGTGTGAGTAGTCTAGAGACAGGTACCCGCCCAACTTCGCAGTGAACTCCCGAGAGAGACACATGCCGAAGTAGGGAGCCAGGTCAACAACCACGACCTCTTGGATGACCACGATGTCGAGAGCCTTGTGCAGCCGGATAGGGATGTCCTTTATGACACCAACTGTCTTGACAGGGGTGCCGTCTAATTGCAGCACGCCTTGGCTGCTCCGTGTGTATTCCATCCCGATCTCATCGCAGACGGCCTTCGGCATCACGGTCGTGGAAGCACCAGAATCCACCATGCAGTTGTGAACTATGTGCCCTTGCATCCGTAAAGACAGATAAAAGGGGGGCGGTCTGTTCTTCCCAGTGGTCGAGACTCGTCAAAGGTTGAACCAGGACAGCGGGCTGTATCTGCTTGCCGCCCTTCATGTTCTTCAGAGATTCTTGCGGCGGATCCACTCGGCTCGGGAGCGAGAAGAGCATCATACATGCTGATTCTAGCGGGTGTTCTTTTCAACTCGTCTACAATGTCGTAGCCCGAGGTACTAGCTCCTTCGCTTGTTTTGTCGGCTCATACTTTGTCCGTGCATACTGCTGGGTAGCCTCAACTCGTTGTCTCTTGGTCAGAGACGGGTACTTCAGCTTCTCCTGGGCTTGTTCTTTGGTTTCAGCTGGAGGCTGAGGTACGGGAGCTTTAGCCGGAGTTGGGGCTTTTGCTATAGGAGGCTTGGCTGGAACAGGGGCAGCCTTTGCCGGAGAAGGCTTGGCTGGAGCTTTATCTTTGGATGCCTTCTCCTGGGCTGTGTAGGGCCACAGCCGTTTGTATGGTGGCAGCCCACCGGGCTGCGGTTTTTCTCTTCTTGCATAAACTTGCAAAGGCTTGGCCGCATCTGCGGCTTTCTTTTCTTCCTTGGCGGGCGGCACTAGATTCTCTTCTGGGAGGGCAAAGTTGGCTTCGCCGTCCAGGATCATGTACAGTTCATCGTCCTCTATGGCGCTGCCGGCCAAGGTCTGGATGTAGTGCTGGTGCAAAGTGCAGTCTTCCTCCGAATGCGGGTCATTGCACGTAGTGCACCAGTTAACCTGGTCGGAAGGACCAGGCGGGTCTTCTATAGCAGCATTTCTCGGAGGCGGACGCCTCTGCAACTGATGCTCCGGGGGCTTGTCTTTTGTCAGCGCCGGGGGCGCATATGGCCTCCTAGGAGCGAGGTCCATCTGGGCCTGCTTCTTCTTCAGAGCGGTCATGTCATTGGACATGGCATGATATCCTGAGGCCAAAGCCCGCACCTCCTGGAGGATTGTATTCTGAATACTACTGTCAGGAGGCGGCAACTGTGCCGGTGGAGGCAATGCGGCTAATGGAGGAGGGTTAGAATAAGGTGCGTACTGAGGGGGAGCAGGAAGTGCTGGAAAATGCGGAGCAGGAGGCGGGTGAGGATAATGCAATTGAGGCGGGCCGTAAGGAGTTACGACCGGCGCCGGATTCCACTGCTGCTGGGGTTGCTGCCCTGATGTGGACGGCGCACCACCAGAAGCAGGAGGATACTGGGATCTAGGGAAGTCGGGATGAATGGGTTCCTGCACCCTGGACGGGAGTCTGCCGATGGAAATAATGTCAGCTTCAGCTTGCTGGGCAGCCTCGTACAGAGCAGGAAACTCGTCTATTCTGGCAATCTTCAGCAGCAGGCATATGTCTGAGTTGAAGGATCTCAGATAGTAGTGAGCAGCCATGCCAGCTGAAGGCCGAAGTTCGCGAGGTACCCGTTTCCAGGATCTCGCAAACCTGATGTTAAAATCAGACACCTCCTCTTGAGGATGTCTCTGGATAGCTTGGAACTGATGCAGCAAAGAAGTAGGGTCAGCAGACTCGTTGCATCCTTTCACGAGCCTTCTGGCAAGCTGGGGCCACCCTGTGATGGATCCCTCTGGCAGTGATCTCCACCAGTAGAGAAGCTTTCCCCTCAGGGAAAGGGCCAGCAGACGGGTCTTCACACTCTCATCGGTAATGGAATGTAATGCGGCCAGGGCAAGGATGTCCTGGATGTGCTCGTACGCCGTCTTGCCGTAGCCGTCGTATGTAGGGATAGACTTTAAAGCAGCAGGGGGCACAGCTTGCTGTCCGACCAGGGCCAAGGGCCCCGTAGAGTCCACCGCCGGGAAGAGATCATCGTCATTCTGCTGTTGGGCAGCCATTTCTTCTTCTTCTCCGCCGTCGGTTGTGTACTCAGTGTCGGTACTTTCCGAGGATGCAGGTGCTTCTTCTTCCTCGGCCTCTTCTATTTCGTACTCAGCTCCGCCGACTTCAGCTTCGGCTTCTTCTTGGATTTCAGCCTCGGCTTCGTCGACACGAGCTTGCGGATCAGCCAGCCTGGGAATTTCGCCTCGAGCGTTGATGTCCAGTTCGTAAAAGTCAGGCGGGCTTCTCGGATCCCTTGCTCGCCACCTTCTTGTTTGCATGAAGGTGCTGGGACCGGTCTTTCGGACTCAGAGGATTTGTTCGTGCAGAGTCGCCAGGTGCTCAGATTTAGAACAGCAATGAAGCGAACACCGGTGCTTCAATTCTGTTGGGGGTGAGAAACTTCCTTGTCTCACCAAGTGCTCAGAAACCACTGTCAGCGCCAGGTGGAGACTGATCAGAAAATCTCTCTTCAAATGTGGGACCCTGGTCCCACCGGGCGTGCCAGAGAAACTGTTGGTTACGAATCTGCCATGAGGAAAGGATTTTGGGTTAATGCGCCCAGATTCGCCCACCAGCATGAAAGGCCGGAAGGAAGAGATGCCTTCCGTGCCAATCTCCGGAGAAGGCCGGCTCCTTTTGGGGGGTTTTTGGTTTAAGCTAAGAGTGCAGGAAAGAGATAAATGAACAGAAAGAATTTACAAATGTACTTGGAGTTTGGTGGGGGGAACTAACGATACGGCAACCAACAATCACCAATACTTACTGCATCATAAATACAAAGCATGACTGAGAACTGCAAAATCTAAGTGTACTTTCTGTACTAAGCAATATACGCACAGCTACAATGGTCCCCTAGCAAACATTCTCCCTACAAGGAGAACTAACAGCACGGCAATGCATCAATCACCACTACGTACGGAAACTCAAAACAAAAAGTAACTAAGAGATGTCAGAACCAGGTATATGTGTCATGCAGAGAATTTAACCGCACGACTACAATGGTCCCCTAGCAAACATTCTCCCTACAAGGAGAACTAACAGCACGACAACGCATCAATCACCACTACGGACAGCAACGTAACACACAACTGATGGAACTGCTACCACATCTAGTCTATGAAGTTCAAAAGTGCTTGACCACCAAATGCTAAAATAAATCAACAAGCCATGGCACAAACAATGCTAAAGGCGCCTGATCACCAAATGCTGAAACGAATCAACGAGCCGTGACACAGGGAAGCGTAAAGCATAAAGCATAAAGAAATAAAAGCAGCAGAACAGAACCAGGCATACAAATTATATTTATAAGCAGAAGCACGGTTACAATGGTTCCCTAACAGACATTCCCCTTCCACCCTTTACAATGAAATCATGGTGGGTTTTTATAGCCCGAGTCCCTCCCGTTACATTAATGGGCACAAAGTCCCAATCAAACATTAGCTGACAAAAGCGGCGAAGGAGCTGCAAATGCTAACCTTTGTCGGACCGGACTGTACCCGCAGCATGGTCTTCCTGGAAGCTGGACGGCTACGTGGCGGTGTGTTGGGCAGAACTTCTTCTCGGCGGGGAATGCGGGTAGCTGGAGCAGGTAGAACCTCCAATCGGCTTTAAATGAGGCCACTGGCATAGGTAGTGCAGCCCATGCTCGTCCTTTTGCTCGGCACGTCTTGGCTCAAATCCCGAAGCTGGACACTTGTCAGATGATGGATGATGCTGTTTGACACGTGTCTGCCTTGAAAGGCAGTTTATCCAACTTCGCCTGGGATCAGAGCGTCTCGGGTTGCGCAGGCAGAGAACAGCGCAGTCGGGAAGGCCTTCATGCCTTGGGTGTATTTCCGAGTTTGTTTCCCTACTGCGCACCTGTCAAGGGCGCACTCCGACTTCGCTGCGAAGTCGGACTGCGCACAGGTGAAAACTGGTATCTGCCGCCGTACGGACTTTGCCCCAGCACTTATCATTCTTCTGTCAGCCTGCCAGTTACAAGGTGCGCCCAGAAAGAGGGGCGAAGTCGGACTTCGCACCAAAACTGGGCGAAGTGCGAACTTCGCACCAACACTTAGCCATTTTTCAGGTAACCGCTGTCAAGTTTAAAATTCAACTGAGGGGCTCCAAGAAAGGGGGGAAGAAAGAGAATGTAGGAAAGAAAGAGGAAGGGAGAGAAGAAGAAAGGAAAATAGAGGAAGAGGGAAAAAGAAGAGCAGCACTGTTACAAAATTGAAAACATTGCACCCCGTGCAAAATGTGGCAACAGTTATCAAAAAATCAAATAGCTTACCTGGCTGACTCGTCCCTCTGATCTAACATAAAGTGAATGGTGAACCACTCGTCCCTCCTATCGAATCGATTTAACCTAGAAAGAAAATAAAAGAGAAGATTAGTTGGCTCTTTAAAGTTCATCGCAGGCTTTCTCAGTTCTTCCTTATTCAAGCCAGCCTTAAAATCTCCATGTATGAATGACTTCGACATTCATCTATCTAGTCCCATTGATCTGTTTATTCCAATTGATCATGAGAAGGAAGGAGTTGCTCTCCACTACTCCCCCTCTCTCCATGCCCAAATAAGGGGGATTAAGACGGGGTAGGTGAAAACAAGTGAATTGAATAAGGAATAGCTTCACCCCCTTATCAATACATCTTAAAGGAGTTAGATCTGGAGTGATTAGAGGAGTAAGCATATATAGAGGTCCTCCCTAGTAATCTAAGATGGCTGTGAATCTTTCTTCCATGTGTAACCCACTGATCCACAAGGGACCTACTACCTCTAGGCCGCAATACACATCTGATACCTTAAATATATTCGACGATTGGAGAGGGGAGTGTTCAACAAGCAACACCTCCAAACCCCTTTTTTTAGAATAGAGAGTTGCATGGATACCTCTTAAAAATATCCGACCACTTGCATCGTTTAGAAGGACCTTTTTAAAACAGAGAGCTCTTAAGAGAGGATTTTTAGCTCTCTATATGAAAATTCAGCAAGCAGGATGAGCTTATCGAATCGGGTTATGCATCATAATGAATGCGAGTCGCTCTCTATTTTAAAAGGGGAGACTTTCCCGGGACATATAGGGCGGGCCCTTTACCCTTTGAAATAATCGAGGGTTGGGTAGGCAAGGAGAGGAGAGCGAGCTAAGCATTGAAAGTGATATAGGCATTGAAAGTTAGTGAATGAAGTGTCTTTCGATTATAGATAGAGTGTTTGCCAAGTTCCTTCGGGTCGAAAGGGGTTAGAAAAGGCGACTTGCTTCTTGGAACCAGATGATATGGAAATAACGCACCCAGATATGATAATAAGGAGAAGAAGACAAACTCTCCAACCAACTCCATCATCCATAGCAACTTGGGTCGTCCACCCTTCCCCTAGCGACTTAGATGCTGCTTGAGCTCAACAGCCATTTCAAGCCCCTTTAGAGCAAGCAAAGCCTTTCCTAAATAGAGCAATTAGATTTGGGAAGTGCCTCTGTCCCCCACCATTTAAAAAGGGTAAAATGGGGCTCCCTTTTTAAAGGTGCATCCAATATGCCTACAAAAGTAAGTATCTACGGTAGAAAGAAAGTATCCATCGTAGAGAGTGAGTAGGAAACCCCATCCTTAAAATTCAAGGGTCAATGCCCCCTATTACAGAGGTTTTAATTTCCCTTCAGATCTATGTTAGCCAGATGCACTCAAGAGACTCATACGTGGTTCTTTAATGATGACATGATCCTGTTTTCCTTGGGTGGGAAAGCTTGATTGATGGACGGTAGTACCCCATTTTTCTAGTAAGGCACTTCTCTCTATAGTTATAGTAAGTACCCCCTTTTTCTAGTAAGGCACTTCTTTCTGTAGTGTAATGTCCCCATTTTTATTGTTAGCATGGTACAAAGTGTGGTGTTGTGTGATAGTATTTTTATGTGGCTCTAGATAAATAAAAATATAAAAAATAATAAAATGGGAAATAAGGGTGAATACTGTTGTCACATTTTGCACGGGGTGCAATGTTTTCAATTTTTGTAAGAGAGCTGCTCTTCCTTCTCCCCCTTTCTCTCTCTTCCCTACATTCTCATTCTTCTCAAAATTGACAGCAGTTGCCCTGAAAAATGGCTAAGTGTCAGGGCATGTTGAGGTGTTCGGGATTTTGCGGGCCATAAACGAGGGCGATAAAATGGACAAAATGAGCCCTGGATATTTTATTATTGCAGATCTTCTCGCAAGCTTTCCAACGATATATTATAATAGGCGATCGGGTCGGCGGATCAAAAGTTATGGCCCGGGAAGCTGAACCAGGAAACCCAGTTTTTTGTGCGAAGTCGGTCCGACTTCGCCCAATTTTGGTGCGAAGTCCGCACTTCGCCCAGTTTTGGTGCGAAGTCCGACTTCGCCCCTCTTTCTGGGCGCACCTTGTAGCGGGCTGGCAGGAAAAATGACTAAGTGCTTTGGGCGAAGTCCGACCGCGACGAAGTCGGACTGCTCCCCCTTTCCAAGGCGAAGTCCGAACAGCAGTGAGAATCAGCAAGTGCCGGTGCGCAACCCGACTTCGCAGCGAAGTCGGACTGCGCCCTTTGACCGGTGCGCAATAGGGAAATAGGTCAACCCGACTAGCGTTGTTTTTCACTGTGCTACCCGATTGCGCTCTAATCCCGGGCGAAGTTGGATAGACTGCCTTTCAAGGCAGACACGTGTCAAGCAGCATCATCAGACAAGTGTCCAGCTTTGGGATCTGAGCCAATACATGCCGAGAAAAAGGACAAGCATGGGCCGCACTACTTATGCCAGTTGCCTCATTTAATGCTGATGTGAGTTTCCACCTACCTCGGCTACCCGCATTCCTGTCAATATAAAGTTCTACCCAACGGGCTGCCACGTGGCTGTTCAACCTTCGGGGAGACCATGCCGAGAGTACGATCCGGCCGACAGATGTCAGCATCAGCAGTTCCGCGGCTGCTTTTGTCAGCTAATGTTTGACTGGGACTTTGTGCCCATTAATGTAACGGGGGGAACTTTGGGCTATAAATACCCACCACGTTTTCATTGTAAAGTGGTGGATGGGGAATGTCTGTTAGGGAACCAATGTAACCGTGCTTCTGCTTATAAATATAATTTGTATGCACTGTTACATTACTGCTATACATTTTTTATCTTTGCCTTTCTTTATATTCATGCCTTAGGCTAACCTGTGTCACGGCTCGTTGATTCATTTCAGCATTTGGTGATCAGGTGCCTCTAGCATTGCTTGTTTAAAGCACCCTTTGTACTTCATGAATTAAAAGGATACATAGAATGGATGTGGTAGCGAGTTTCATCGGTTGTGTGTTACGTTCTTTGGTCCGTATCTCGGTGATTGGTGCTGCTGCCCGTCTTGTTAGTTCCTTGTAGGGAATGTTCGTTAGGGAGCCATTGAAGTCTGTGCGGTTAAATTCTCTACACGACACATATACACAGCTCCGATATCTCTATGATTGCTTTCTACCCATGTTAGTGTCCGTAGGTGGTGATTGACGCGTTGCCGTCTTGTTAGTTCCTTGTAGGGAATGTACGTTAGGGGACCGTTGTAGCCGTGCGTACCTTTGCTTAGGTATCGGAAGTATACGTTAGATTTTGCAGTTCTCAGTCGTGCTTTATATTTGTAATGCAGTAAGTATTGGTGATTGTTGGTTGCCGTACTGTTAGTTCCCCCCACCAACCTCCAAGTATATTTGTAAATTCCTTTCTGTTCATTTATCTCTTTCCTGTACTCTTAGCTTAAATCTAACCCCCCCAAAAGGAGCCGGCCTTCTCCGGAGATTGGCTCGGAAGGCATCTCTTCCTTCCGGCCTTTCAATGTTGGTTCGCGGGTCCAGGGCGCAATAACGACAAAATCCTTTCCTCGTGGCGGATTCGTGACCAACAGTTTTTGGCACGCCCGGTGGGACTCTTTGTCTCGCATTTGGAAGATCTCAAGCTCGTCCTCGCTCGGGCTGACAGTTTCTTTCCGAATGCTCGGTGGGACAAGGAGGTTTCTCACCCCCAAACAGAATTGAAGCACTGGTGCTCGCTTCATTGCTTGTTCAAAATTAGAGCACACTGGCGACTCCGCACGTTCATATTCTCTGAGTCCGAAAGACCGGTCCTAACGCCTTCATTCAAGCAAGAAGGTGGCGAGCGAGGAACCGGGAAACCAGCCGACTTTACGAAATTAATACCAACGCTCCAGGCGAGCGCGTCAGGCCGGTGATTACCAAGCTCGCATAGACGAATCCGTGAGGTGAGACGATCAGTCTCCATATTTTAAGGAAGCCCGAGTTGGTGAATCTTTGGCTTGCCTTCATCTGGCAAAATCACCTGGCGACTCCGACTGAGCTGAAGATCCAGATTTCTTGATCGCAGGCGCCCTTTTTTTTAAGCTAATAGAAGACACCCCGGAGGAATCAAGGTTTGGTGAGCAGCCTTGACCTCACAAGCGGAGAAATGAATGTTCACCTACAGTCTCCACCGTGGTGGTATTGGCTCCAACCATCACCGCAACCGGTACCCGAAGAGGGCTCCCGTCCGAAAAATCTCCTTGCCACATTGTTCATCAATTGTACGGGTACCGGCATGAATGACAATCTGCCACGTTGCACCATGTTCGCGACCTGGCAAGCTTTGGGAGGCCAGCCGGACTTCAAAGATCATCTGAAGTACAACCAGATCTGGTCCGGGCACTGCGGGTTCATCGGATAGGCAACCGAAGCTAGATTTGTGTGGCGGCATGCCGATAATGCCGCAAAATTTTGTGTAAATAATCCGGCTAGTATTCAAAGTTTTAGTTGTTTTTCTTATTTCGATCAGTGCGGTGTTTTCTTTTTAAGTGTTCCGAGGAGGCAGTTGCCGGAAGTGGATATGAAGAGCAGTTGCAGCGAGGGTGACTCTGTTGCCCAATGGATGAAGGCATGGATTCTTTGCGCCGAGGCGAGCTCGACACCCCGCGAGCCGCCAGAAATGTTGTCACATTTTGCACGGGGTGCAATGTTTTCAATTTTTGTAAGAGAGCTGCTCTTCCTTCTCCCCCTTTCTCTCTCTTCCCTACATTCTCATTCTTCTCAAAATTGACCGCAGTTGCCCTGAAAAATGGCTAAGTGTCGGGGCATGCTGAGGTGTTCGGGATTTTGCGGGCCATAAACGGGGGCGATAAAATGGACAAAATGAGCCCTAGATATTTTATTATTGCAGATCTTCTCGCGAGCTTTCCAACGATATATTATAATAGGCGATCGGGTCAGCGGATCAAAAGTTATGGCCCCGGGAAGCTGAACCAGGAAACCCAGTTTTTTGTGCGAAGTCGGTCCGACTTCGCCCAGTTTTGGTGCGAAGTGCGTACTTCGCCCAGTTTTGGTGCGAAGTCCGACTTCGCCCCTCTTTCTGGGCGCACCTTGTAGCGCGGCGGTGGCAGGAAAAATGACTAAGTGCTGGGGCGAAGTCCGACTTCGCAGCGAAGTCGGACTCTCCCCCTTTCCAAGGCGAAGTCCGAACAGCGGTGAGAATCAGCAAGTGCCGGTGCGCAACCCGACTTCGCAGCGAAGTCGGACTGCGCCCTTTGACCGGTGCGCAGTAGGGAAATAGGCCAACCCGACTGCGTTGTTTTTCACCTGTGCTACCCGATTGCGCTCTAATCCCGGGCGAAGTTGGATAGACTGCCTTTCAAGGCAGACACGTGTCAAGCGTCATCATCCGACAAGTGTCCAACTTTGGGATCTGAGCCAATACATGCCGAGAAAAAGGACAAGCATGGGCCGCACTACTTATGCCAGCTGCCTCATTTAATGCTGATGTGAGTTTCCACCTACCTCAGCTACCCGCATTCCTGTCAATATAAAGTTCTACCCAACGCGCTGCCACGTGGGCTGTTCAACCTTCAGGGAGACCATGCCGAGAGTACGATCCGACCGACAGAGGTCGGCATCGGCGATTCCGCGGCTGCTTTTGTCGACTAATGTTTGGTGGGACTTTGTGCCCATTAATGTAACGGGGGGGACTTTGGGCTATAAATACCCACCACGTTTTCATTGTAAAGTGGTGGATGGGGAATGTCTGTTAGGGAACCAATGTAACCGTGCTTCTGCTTATAAATATAATTTGTATGCACTGGTTACATTCTGCTTCCTTGTTTTTTATCCTTGCCTTTCTTTATATTCATGCCTTAGGCTAACTTTGTGTCACGGCTCGTTGATTCATTTCAGCATTTGGTGATCGGGTGCCTCTAGCATTGCTTGTTTAAAGCACCCTCTGTACTTCATTAATTAAAAGGATACATAGAATAGATGTGGTAGCAGTTTCATCGGTTGTGTGTTAAGTTGTCTGGTCCGTATCTGGTGATCGGTGCGTTGCCGTACTGTTAGTTCCTTGTAGGGAATGTACGTTAGGGAGCCATTGAAGCTGTGCGGTTAAATTCTCTACACTCTCTATGATTGCTTTCTACCCATGTTAGTGTTCGTAGGTGGTGATTGACGTGTTGCCGTCTTTGTTAGTTCCTTGTAGGGAATGTACGTTAGGGGACCGTTGTAGCCGTGCGTACACTGCTTAGGTATCGGAAGTATACGTTAGATTTTGCGGTTCTCAGTCGTGCTTTATATTTATAATGCGGTAAGTATTGGTGATTGGTGTGTTCCCGTACTGTTAGTTCCCCCCACCCAACTCCACTATCATTTGTAAATTCTTTCCGCATTTATCTCTTTCCTGCACTCTCATCTTACTAACCCCCAAAAGGAGCCGGCCTTCTCCGGAGATTGGCTCGGAAGGCATCCCTTCCTTCCGGCCTTTCAATGTTGGTTCGCGGGTCCAGGGCGCAATAACGACAAAATCCTTTCCTCGTGGCGGATTCGTGACCAACAAATACCACATTAGGAAAATATAATATTATTTTATTATATTATTAAGAGAAAATAAAAAGTGTTTCTCAACGAAGAAATAGAATATTTGCCTATAAAAAGAGAAGAAGGATTTTCATTTGCACATCTATGAATATTGAATTTGAGTATTTTCTCTTGTATGTGGCTAAGAAGTCATCTACAACACTCTCGTAGATGAAAACCTACAGGAGCTAATCCCTGAGGACAAAAACCCTCTTGGATCAGAGGCAAAGGACGAAACCCCTGAGTCTCATTAGCAATTTGGTAGCATTGAGAGCATATTTTTCCCTAGGGAGGCAGACGTCCCTGTTTTGAGCATCATTGGCAGTATTGGCAGCACTTCAAGACCCACGTCCGACTCCTAAGATCAGATTGCAGCAATTTAGGGTGGATGTTGCACTTGTGTGAGGTTGTTTTAGTGATTTGAGGGAGAAATAGGGTTGGCATCAGGTTTGGGGAGCCATTGACAGTCCTCAGAGGCTGATGTCCTTACTATGAGGGCAGATTTTTAGGGGTTAGAGGTCAGAATCAGCAGATTGACAGTCCTAGACCCCAACGTCCCATCGCTGGCAGCATATAAGCAGATTTATGATGTTAAATCCATCATTGTGGTGCTTCAAGACCCCCATGACCCATATGGGGTATTCTATCCAGCATTAGGAATCGGATTTCATGTTTTGTGAGTTGTTTCATGTGATCTCTTTGAGAATTGTTCATGTAATTGTCTATGCATTTAAGATTTAATGCAAAATCGTATTTTTGGAGTTGCTTGGCAATCTATTGTAATTTTGTGATTTAAAAATTATAGATCTGAATTCTATCTAAATAAATATTATATTGCTTTAAAAAATATTGCAAGATTGCTAGGGTTTAGCATTGTTTTCAGAATTAGGTCACTACATGTAGTTATAGTAAGTACCCCATCTTTATAGTAAGACACTTCTCTCTAAAGAACGATCAAAGAACGTAGACAGAAAGCGACAGGAACTTCTCTCTTCTCTTCTCACTTTTAAATTCATCAAACTAGATCAGAACTCCAATCGATCTCTTCATGGCAGCATTCGGGGCATTCATGGCAACATACGGAGCATTCATTCATGCGCTCGGCATTTTAAGGTTAGTTAGGGACCTTCCGATCAATATTTGATCCTCAATATACCTCGACCACCAAGCCAAGGGAAAAAAATGGACATTGACTGGCGGGTTCTCCATTTTACAGAGGTTAGTTGAGTAGATACCTTTGAAAATAGAGAGGGGCTCTTTAAAACAAGGGGGAAAGGTCCAAATGAATTTGGTAGGAGGATAGATCAGGTAATTCATTCATGCGCTTGAATTATTACGTATATGATAGAATAGATTTTTGTAGGGAGAGCAGTAGGTTGGATTGTATACGCCCTCATTAAAAAAGCAACCTAACCTTTTTGAATCTTCTTCCTGTAAAGGTTATGGCCCTCCCATATTAAAAACCAACACTCCCAACCATTTAAAAGGGCAAAAGCTGAGCTCTCCTCAGGTTTGTTTTAAGAGATCTCTCCTCTCTAAAAAAGACAACTGGGCTAATAGTTGGATAGGCATAAGCCTCTCCCCTCCCCCACCATTTAAAAGGGCCTTTTTCAAACATGGGGGCCCAATCCCCCTTTCCTGTTTAAAGCCAACCCCTTTTAACCATTTAAAACGGTGGGGGAGGGAAGGGCTTTTGAAAATTCTTTAGGGCAGGGCAACCTTCAAAGGCCCAACATGAGGGGTTTTAAAAGAAAAACATGGGGGACAAGGATAGCTTTTAAGGGGAATAGGAACGACGATGATAAGCTCACATGTGTTCACCCCAAGTATTACATTAAATGTAAGGCAGTGGCGTTTTAAAGATCCTCTAAGAATTTACTTTTTTAGGATGAAAGATCTCGATGGAAAGAAATCAGTCACCATGAGGAGGCAGGGGGTTGCTAACCATGGTGAGACAAAACATGGAATTACTGAGAAAAAAAGTCCTAGTTGATTAGTGAGTGACATGAATGGATCTGGATAGATGAAGTCGAGATCGTTGATCATCTTTGATAATGATAGATTAATAATAGATTAAATAAATTAGGGGGATAATGAGCTCAAGATTGGCTAAGCCTCTCTCCCCATTAAGGTATGAATGACTTACTGGAAAAACAATGGCCAAAACAAGCTCATTTTTTGAGTATCAGATCTGCCTTTGAAGATATTTAAAAGGGGGAAAAATTTCTCTTTTAAAGCCCCAAGTATTATATAATGTTTATATTAAAGGGCTCTTAAATTAAAATTCCAACCCTTAAGATATGAGTGAACGTAAACTTCGAAGAGTAGGACAAAGCCAGTGGCGGTTAGATGGACCTCTTATATAAGGAGCTCTCTCCAACTTGCTCAGGGCTGGATTGATGGGTCTCAGAATTGCCTTCTCTCTCACACGAAGGAATGAAACCTTTTTTCAACCCCTTTAAAAGAGAGGCCCCTCAAATATATCTCTAAAGCTTGTATGATTCTTTGACCGCCTGTAGAAAGGGTTTTTACATATTCCCAACAGTTCCCTTTCCACGTAATAAATTACAGATCTGCAAGCATTGTAGTATAACAATAATAGTGCACAGACAATCCTGCAACAACATAAATAACAACAGTAATGGCAAAAAATACAGGAATGACAGATAACAGTAATTACAACAGTTCTATATTAATAATGGTATGTGTGATACAACATTACAATTTCATCAATACAATCTACAGCCAGCATATCCATGGTTGCACATCATGCTAGACTGCATTCTGCCCATAGACTTCAATCCTCACACGTACCAATCTGGAGCAACTCTAATGAATGAGGGGGGGTTTATTTATACACCCACCAAGTAGTTACTCTCTCCAACTACCTTGCAACTACCGTCAAATTACATTTTATGTGCATTTGCTTTGCATTTACATTTCATTTGCACTACAGGACGAAATAGGTTATTTAGGCGACTCACATGATTTTATAATGACTTTACATGACTTTATTCTTTACGTACAATATTAAATTGCACTTACAACATTAAAATATATGCACAGGCGTTTCGTCAAACACATTGCGTGCATTTACAATAAAACACATAATATCAAAACTGGTTCTGCAATTAAGGATATCTCAATATGCCTATCTACATCTATCCCCTCCTCTAAACTGGTCGTTGTCCTCAACGACACGAGCTAAACACTGGGAATAGAAGTATTGAGCAATGTAATAGGGTCTCTTGTCACACTCCTTCCTCTTGTTCCTGTTCCATACATCTTTGGCAATAAACTTTACTTGGGGCTGCTCACAACATCTGATTCTCTGATTGTGCACTTCTGCTGCTACAAGTATGTATAGCATCAGCATGATCAACATTCTCTGAATAGGCACTTCACTTTTTGCAATAAGCCATATCATCAGCATGAGCAATGCCATCAACATCATGAACATAATCGGTAATGCCCTCCGCCATCTGTGTCGAGGGTCAAGGGGGCGGGAGTCCCCTTGCAGGGTCAAGGGACAGCGTCCCTTGCGGGGTCGAGGGCAGCGCCCTTCGGGTGCTTTCTTTTAGCTCTACTTCACTGCTTTCTTGATCCAACTGACTGCTTATCATCCTCTGACAAACCTCTCCCTTGTCGGATTGTGCTTCTGACGACAACTCTTCTAACTGCACTGCCTCAGACGTCAACATTTTTGACGACAATCCCTGACAACTTAGTCTCTGACGGATTAGACCAGACGGATTGAGGAGTCTGACAGGTACCATGTCTAGACGTTTGGAACAACGGGTTAGACAACTCAGATGGGTAGACGTCTCAGACGGATTGTACACAGGTAGACATCTCAAACGGGTAAGGGTAGACGTCACAAATAGATGGGCTAGATGTCTGGACAGATTGCTAGACGTCTAGGACGAGTGGCCAAACGGACGACCAAACAGACGGCCAGACGTTTGGGTCCGACGGCTAGACGTTTGGACTGACGGATTGCCAGACGTCTGGGCCAGACGGCTAGACGTCTGGGTTGACTGGCTGCTAGACGTCTGGGCTGACTAGCTGCCAGACGTCTGGGCTGGAGGGCCAGACGTCTGGGCTAACTAGCTGCCAGACGTTTGGGCTGGATGGCCAGACGTCTGGGCTGACTGGTTGCCAGACGTCTAGGCTGGATGGCTGCCAAACGTCTGGGCTAATTGGCCAGACGTTTGGGCTGACTGGTTGCCAGACGTCTGGGCTAACTGTTTGCCAGACGTCTGGGCTGATTGCCTGACGTTTAACTCCTTCAGACGGGTATATTTCAGACAACTCCACTTCAGACGGGTTCTCTTCAGACAACTCCTCCTTCGACAGATGCACTGCAGACTTCACCTTGGTCGTCTCCACTTCAGACGAATCCTGTTCAGACATCTGCACCTCAGATGTCTTCTTCTCAGACGGCTCTTGCTCAGATGTCTGTACCTTAGACATCTCCACATCAGACGGCTCTTGCTCAGACGTCTGCACCTCAGACGTCTCCTTCGTCGCCATCTGACTGCATTCTCTAGTTGTCCGAGTCTCCTTCATCGGTGAGGTTTTTGCATCTCTTTCCCAAGTCAAGGCATAATCCAAAGCCTCTTGGTATGATCTTGGAGGAAATATCTTCATCTTCCTTTCATACACAGGGAGAAGTCCATCTATGAACCACATAACCTTTGATTCTCTAAGTGGCCTTTCTCCACATAGTCAAACAACCTCCTCAGCCTTCGATTGTAAGAACAAATAGGCTCCTTCTCTCCTTGAATGTTATAATTTTCGTCAGTATCATATGATTGGAATTCTTCCACAAATGCATCACGTAACTCTCCCCATGTCTGGAACTTGACTTGCGGTAAGTATATGTACCAGTCTATTGCAGATTCTCGAAACGTTGCAAGAAACCACCTCCTCCAATCTTCTTCATTGTTCTGCCCAATCGCTTTCCACTCCATACGGCAAATTCTCCAATGCCTAATCGGGTCTTCCTTCCCTTCTCCTGTGAAAAGTGGCAAATTCTCCAATGCTTGGGTGTCTATGTTATCCATTGGTGGGGTTTCTGCTATGCTGCTCCTCGTCGGGTATTTTTAGTCTTAGGTATCTTACTTTCACCAAACAATCATCTTTCAACTTCCTTACTTCGCGACTTCCTTCACAGGGATATCGATTGTGGCCTTGGTCTTGCTTCCTGAGCCCTCGCGTGTTGTTGCTCTGGTGCCTGACTCCCGTCCTCTGCACTCCTCTGCAACCTTCCTGCCGCTTGTTCAGGTGTTACCATCCACTCAATAAATCTCTGCATCAATCAACATTTTCCTTGACTCTTGGTTGTCCTTGTACCCATTCTTTCGTTCCTATCAGCAATGTGTCGGTCACCTCCTTCTTGCTCTGCTCTTGGACTCTACTCTTCAGCAACTGACTGATCTACGTGTTCTGCTGTTGTAGACGTCAGACGGACTGGACTAGACATCAGGCAAACTGGGCTAGCCATCAGGTGTGCCAGCCGTCAGGTCTTGCTAGCCGTCAAGTACTTCTATCCGTCAAGTACTTCTATCCGTCAGGTAGTGCTACCCGTCAGGTACTGCTATCCGTCAAGTACTTCTATCCGTCAGGTAGTGCTACCCGTCAAGTACTGCTACCCGTCGAGTGCTGCTACCTATTTGCTGCGTGCTTCTCGCCTTCTCCTCCGTCTTTGCACTGCGTTGTTCCTCGTTTGCCCGTCTTCCCAAGGGTTTCACTTCTTCAAACCCTATGTCACCAATTTAGACCCAATTTCGTAAAGCAACGGCACCAGAATGTAGAAAGGGTTTTTACATATTCCCAACAGTTCCCTTTCCACGTAATAAATTACAGATCTACAAGCATTGTAGTATAGCAATAATAGTGCACAGACAATCCTGCAACAACATTAATAACAACAGTAATGGCAGAAAATACACCAATGACAGATAACAGTAACTACAACAGTTCTATATTAATAATGGTATGTGTGATACAACATTACAGTTTCATCAATACAATCTACAGCCAGCATATCCATGGCTGCACATCATGCTAGACTGCATTCTGCCTATAGACTTCAATCCTCACACGTACCAATCTGGAGCAACTCTAATGAATGAGGGGGGGGTTTATTTATACACCCACCAAGTAGTTACTTTCTCCAACTACCTTGCAACTACCCTCAAATTACATTTTATGTGCATTTGCTCTGCATTTACATTTCATTTGCACTACAGGACGAAATAGCTTATTTAGTCGACTCACATGATTTTATAATGACTTTACATGACTTTATTCTTTACGTACAATATTAAATTGCACTTACAACATTAAAATATATGCACAGGCGTTTCGTCAAACTCTTTGCATGCATTTACAATAAAACACATAATATCAAAATTGGTTATGCATTTAAGGATATCTCAATATGCCTCTCTACATCTATCCCCTCCTCTAAACTAGTCGTTGTCCTCAACGACACGAGCTAAACACTGGGAATAGAAGTATTGAGCAATGTAATAGGATCTCTTGTCACACTCCTTCCTCTTGTTCCTGTTCCATACATCTTTGGCAATAAACTTTACTTGGGGCTGCTCACAACATCTGATTCTCTGATTGTGCACTTCTGCTGCTACAAGTATGTATAGCATCAACATGATCAACATTCTCTGAATAGGCACTTCACTTTTTGCAATAAGCCATATCATCAGCATGAGCAATGCCATCAACATCATGAACATAATCGGTAATGCCCTCCGCCATCTGTGTCGGGGGTCAATGGGGCGGGAGTCCCCTTGCAGGGTCAAGGGATAGCATCCCTTGCGGGGTCGAGGGACAGCGCCCTTCGCGTGCTTTCTTTTAGCTCTACTTCACTGCTTTCTTGATCCAACCGACTGCTTATCATCCTCTGACAAACCTCTCCCTTGTCGGATTGTGCTTCTGATGACAACTCTTCTAACTACACTGCCTCAGACGTCAACATTTCTGACGACAATCCCTGACAGCTTAGTCTCTGACAGATTAGACCAGACAGATTGAGGAGTCTGACAGGTACCATGTCTAGACATTTGGAACAACGGGTTAGACAACTCAGATGGGTAGACGTCTCAGACGGATTGTACACAGGTAGACATCTCAAACGGGTAAGGGTAAACGTCGCAAATATATGGGCTAGATGTCTGGACAGATTGCTAGACGTCTGGGACGAGTGGCTAAACGGATGACCAAACAGACGGCCAGACGTCTGGGTCCGACGGCTAGACGTTTGGACTGACAGATTGCCAGACGTCTGTGCTGACTGGCTGCCAGACGTCTGGGCTAGAGGGCCAGACGTCTGGGCTGACTAGTTGCCAGACGTTTGGGCTGGATGGCCAGACATCTGGGCTAACTAGCCAAACGTCTGGGCTGACTGGCTGCCAAAAATTTGGGTTGATTGGCCAGACGTATGGGCTGACTGGTTGCCAGACGTCTATGCTGACTGGTTGCCAGACGTCTGGGCTGACTGCCTAATGTTTAACTCCTTCAGATGGGTAGATTTCAGACAACTCCACTTCAGACGGGTTCTCTTCAGACAACTCCTCCTCCGACAGATGCACTGCAGACTTCACCTCGGTCGTCTCCACTTCAGACGAATTCAGCGTTTGCACCTCAGATGTCTTCTTCTTAGACGGCTCTTGCTCAGATGTCTGTGTTGCCACATTTTGCACGGGGTGCCATGTTTTCCGTTTTTTGTAAGTGATCTGCTCTGTTCCTTCCCTCCTCCTTTTTTCCAATTCTTCATTTCTCCCTTTTCCTCCTCTTCCTTGCAGTTTCATTCCTCCCTTTTCTTCCCCCAGTAAAGTTTCCAGCAAGTGTCCCCTGAAAATGGCTAAGTGTCAGGGCGCACCCCGACTTCGCAGCGAAGTCGGAGTGCGCCCTCCAGTTGGAGCGCAGTAGGGACAGTGCGAAGTGCGACAAAACAGGAAAATGAGCGGAATTTGACTAAGTGGAAACAAGGGAGGCGCAACCCGACTTCGCAACGAAGTCGGGGTGCGCCCTTCTTCCTGGGCGCACTTGGAGAGCAGTGTGGCAGAAAAATGACTAAGTGTTGGGGCGCAACCCGACTTCGCAGCGAAGTCGGGGTGCGCCCTTCTCTTAGTGCGCAGTCCGAACAGAAGAAGACAGCAAGTGCCGGTGCGCAACCCGACTTCGCAGCGAAGTCGGGGTGCGCCCTCTGACCGGTGCGCAGTTGGGGAAGCAAGACCAGAAAATGACTAAGGCAAGATGACCCTCCTGCGCTGTTTTCTACCTGCGCAACCCGACAACGCTCAGATCCCGGGCGAAGTTGGATAAACTGCCTTTCAAGGCAGACACGTGTCATTCATCAGCATCCGACAAGTGTCCAACTTCGGGATTCGAGCCAAGACTTGACCGGGATAAGGACAAAGCATGGGCTGCACTATCTGCGCCAACTGCCACCATTTAAGTTGATGAGAAGTGCCATCTGCCGCACCTACCCACATTCCTGCTGACCGACGGTTTGACCCGACACACCGCCACGTAGCTGTACAGCCTTCAGGGACACCATGCCGCAAGTACAGTCCTGCCCGACAGAAGTCAGCATCAGCAGCTCCTCAGCCGCTTGTGTCAGCTAATGTTTAGTCTGGGACTTTGTGCCCAAGAATGTAATCGGGGGGACTTGAGGCTATAAATAGCCATGTGATTCATTGTAAAAAGGGGGAAGGGGAATATATTGCTAGGGAACAATTGTAGCTGTGCGTTTGCCTCTAATACAAGCACATACTTGGCTCTGCTCACTGTCTTTTATCTTGTATGCTGCCTCTCCTTGTCATTTCTGCCTCATGTTTCTTGTATCATTGCTTATCGTTGTACTGAACTCTGGACTCTGGTATTTGGTGGTCAAGTATTCCTGGAATGCATAGATAGAGGATACATAGGATGACTGATAGCTGTAGTTTCAATGTGTGCTTTGTAAAGGAATGTTGTTAGTAGCGGTGATTGATTCGTTGTCGTGCTGCTTATTCCCCCCACCCCAACTCCAATCATATTTGGAATCTCTTTCTGCACTTTTATCCCTTTCCCTGCACTCTTAACCTAAAACACAAAAACCCCACAGGAAGCCGGCCTTCTCCGGAGATTGGCACGGAAGGCATTCCTTCCTTCCGGCCTTTCAATCTGGTGGGCGAATCTGGGCGCAATAACAACAAATCCTTTCCTCATGGCAGATTCGTAACCAACAGTTTCTCGCACGCCCGGTGGGACATGGTAGTTTCCCACCCCCAAACAGAATCGAAGCACGAGTGCTCGCTTCATTGCTGTTAAAAATCAGAGCACTCGGCGACTCGCAAAATCTGAACACTCTCTGAGTCCGTGAAGACCGGTCCTAACGCCTTCATGCAAACAAGAAGGTGGCGAGCAAGGAATCCGGAAAACCCGCCTGACTTTTACGAAATCAACATTGACGCTCCAGGCGAGCGCGTCAGGCTGGCTGATTACCAAGCTCGCGTAGAAGAAATTCAAGAGGCCGAGGCTGAAATTGAAGAAGTTGAGGCCGAAGAAGAATCTACATCTTCGGACAGTTCCGACACCGAGTACACTACCGGGTCAGAAGAAGACATGGCTGCTCACCAAGATGATGATGACCTCTTCCCGGCGGTGGATTCTACGGGGCCCTTGGCCCTAGTCGGACAACAAGCTGTGCCCCCTGCTGCCTTAAAATCTATCCCTACGTATGACGGCTACGGCAAGACGGCGTATGAACACATCCAGGACATTCTGGCCCTGGCTGCGCTACATTCCATTACCGACGAAGGTGTGAAGACCCGTCTGCTGGCCCTTTCCCTAAGGGGAAAGCTTCTCTACTGGTGGAGATCATTGCCAGAGGGATCTATCATAGGGTGGCGACAGTTAGCCGGCAGGCTCGTGAAAGGATGCAACGAGTCTGCTGATCCCTCTTCTTTACTGCATCAATTCCAAAGTATACAGAGACACCCCCAAGAGGAGGTGTCAGACTTCAATATCAGGTTTGCGAGGTCTTGGAAACGAGTACCTCGCGAACTCCGACCGTCAGCAGGTCAGGCCGCCTACTACTATCTGAGATCCTTCAACTCAGACATTTGCCTGTTGCTGAAGGTAGCCAGAATCGACACGTTCCCTGCTCTGTATGAGGCTGCCCAACAAGCTGAGATGGATATCATTTCCATTGGCAGACTCCCGCACAGGGTACAGCCGCCCATCTACCCTGACTTCCCCCGATCTCAGTATCCATCAGCTTCTGGTCCAGAGCCATCCACCTCAGGACAACAACCCCAACAGCAATGGAATCCGGCGCCGGTCGTGAATCCTTACGGCCCGCCACAAATTCATTATCCGCCTCCTCCTCCTCCGCATTTTCCAGCACTCCCTGCTCCCCCGCAGTATGCACAATATTCTACGCCTCCTCCATTGGCTGCATTACCTCCTCCGGCTCAGTTGCCACCTCCTGACAATGATATTCAGAATAAAATCCTCCAGGAGGTAAGGGCTCTGGCCTCTGGATATCACACCATGTCCAATGACATGACTGTTCTAAAAAAGAAACAGGCCCAGATGGACCTGGCTCCAAGGAGGCCATATCCGCCCCCGGCACTGACAAAGGATCGCCCCGCCGAGCAACAACTGCAAAGGCGGCCCCCTCCGAGAAATGCTGCCATTGAAGACCAACCTGGTACTTCTGACCAGGTCAACTGGTGCACCACGTGCAATGACCCGCATTCGGAGGGAGACTGCACCCTGCATCAACACTATCTCCAGACCTTGGCCGGCAGCGCCATAGAGGACGAAGAACTCTACATGATCCTGGGCGATGAAAGCAACTTCGCCGTCCCAGAGGAAGTTCCAGTGCCGCCTCCCGCCAAGGAAGATAGGAAGTCTGCTGAAGCAGCTGCAAAACCCTTGAAGGTATACGCCAGGAGAGATAAGGCGCAACCTGATGGGCTACCACCTTACAAGAGGCTGTGGCCTTACACAGCCAAAGATAAAGCTCCTCCAGCAAAGACTCCCGCTGTCAAGCCTCCCGTTGCTAAAGCTCCCGCTGCTCAGCCTCCAGCTGAAACCAAAGAACAAGCTCAGGAGAAGCTGAAATATCCATCTCTGACCAAGAGACAGAGAGTTGAGGCCACTCAGCAGTACCGGACGAAGTATGAGCCGGCAAAAGAAGCGGAAGGAGCTAGCACCTCAGCCTACAACATAGTAGACGAACTGAAGAGGACCCCCGCAAGAATCAGCATGTATGATGCTCTTCAGCTCCCAGGCCAGGTTGATCTGCTGCAAGAATCTCTGAAGATCATGAAAAATGGCAAGCAGATACAGCCCGCTGTCCTGGTGCAACCCTTGACAGCCTCAGCCACTGGGAAGAACAGACCGCCTCCCTTCTATCTATCATTACGGATGCAAGGGTACATAGTACACAACTGCATGGTGGATTCTGGTGCTTCCACGACCGTAATGCCGAGAGCCGTCTGCGATGAAATCGGGATGGAGTACACAAGGAGCAGCCAAGGCGTGCTGCAACTGGACGGCACCCCTGTCAAGACAGTCGGTGTCATTAAAGACATCCCCATTCGGCTGCACAAAGCTCTCGACATCGTGGTCATCCAAGAGGTCGTGGTTGTCGACTTGGAACCCTACTTCGGCATGTGTCTCTCCAGGGAGTTCACTGCGAAGTTGGGAGGGTATCTGTCTCTGGACTACTCACACATGGAAGTGCCCTTCAAAGGAAGGAGACTGAAAATTTACAATGAAAAGCCTTCCACTTTCTTAGTAGAGAAGATACCCGGAGAAGAGCCAGAGGACTGCATGGTTCAGCTAACGGAGGAAGAGCTGGTGGTGGTGGACATGACGGAGCAAGCTCTTGAGCTGCTGCAAATAGAAGATGAATTCTCCTTGCGGGACTTCAACGCCGTGATTGAGACCGAGCAAGGCTGCTACACTGTAGTTCAGCCTGAAAGGCTCGACAAGTCAGCCAAGAAAGAAGTGGGACCTGCACCAGAAAAGCTGTGGAAGCTTTTCTTTGACGGCGCACGATGCAAAAATGGCGCCGGTGCAGGTGTGCTTTTAGTTTCCCCAACCGGGATCCAGAAGGACTACACCTACAGGCTGGCCTGGAGCTGTACCAACAACGCGGCGGAGTACGAAGCCCTGTGCTTAGGTTTGCGGAAAGCAGAGAGGCTGGGGATTAAGCACTTGCAGATCTTTGGCGATTCTAAACTGGTGTGCCACCAGATTACGAACAAGTGCGCCTCCAAGAAGCACTATCTCAAGGCGTACCGAAATCGGGTCTGGGATCTGATGGAGTCGTTTGACTCGTTGAATGTCAAGGCTATATCACGTGAGAAAAACAAGCATGCAGACATTCCGCGTCTGTTGGAGCCAGGTACGTTCCGGCCGATGACACTGTCCGTAAGCCGAAGCCGGTTCGCACCATTTACGTGCCTTCTGTGCCTGATAAGGACACCCACTGGCAGGTGTTCGACTGTGACGAGGAGATCGTCACATTTTTGGTAAATGAAGCATGTTCAATCGAAGGTAGAGACCCTGATGACGAGCAATATGAGGGGTTGATACAACTAAAAAATAATCATGTCCCAAAAGGACTGATTACACTTGAGAGTCTATTTGATCAGAATGACAGAGCAATATCTCACCGGATCAAAGTAGACCCGAAGCAATATGCCGATCTGGAACTCGAACCTGGAAAAACAATCAAGGTCGGAACAGACTGCACCACGGAGGAACTTGAGCAAATAAGAACATTGTGCCGAGAGTTCCCCGACATAGTAGCCTAGTGCTACCAGGACTTGAAGGGGTATGACAGAAATGTTATCCAACGATACCATTGAGCTAGAAGATGGCGCCAAGCCATTCCGACAGAAGCAGAGGGCCGTAAATCCGAAGATCGAGGCCATGATGAAGGCCGAGCTCCTGAAGATGCTGGAAGCCAAGATCATCTACCCCATCAAGCATTCATCTTGGGTTGCGAACTTGGTTCCCGTAAGGAAAAAGAATGGAGACATCCGTCTCTGTGTGGACTTCAGAAATCTGAATCAGGCCTCCCTCAAGGACCATTATCCGCTTCCCCAAATCGACCAGATCCTCCATATAGTTGCTGGAGCCCAGAGATTTTCCCTCTTAGATGGCTTTTCTGGGTACAACCAGATATGGGTCAGGGATGAGGACCAGCACAAGACGGCGTTCACCACCAAATGGGGAACGTTCGCCTATCAGCGCATGCCTTTCGGCTTATCTAATGCTGGCGCCACATTCCAGAGAGCCATGGATCTGGCCTTCCGAGAGCTGCTCAACAAAGTCATTGTCATCTACTTGGATGACATGACTGTGTTCTCTCACAGGAGAGAAGATCATGTTCCCCACTTGCGGCAAATATTTGAAAGGTGTCGTGAATTCGGCATCTCCATAAACCCGAAGAAATCTGTCTTCGCGGTAAAAGAAGGAAAGCTGCTGGGGCATGTCATCTCCGAGAAAGGCCTAGCCATAGACCCTGATAGAGCAGAAGCCCTCCTCCGCTTGCCTGCCCCAGTCGACAAGAAGGGGCTGCAGTCCTTTTTCGGCCAAATCAATTTCGTGCGGAAGTTCATACCGGACTTCGCACAGGTAATCAAGCCCATGGCCGAACTGCTGAAAAAGAACGCTGAGTTCTTATGGACTGATGAAAGGGGGAGGCCTTCAAAGAAATCAAGGCCCGAATTGCACAGGCTCCGGTGTTGATAAACCCGGACTACTCCAAGGACTTCATCCTGTACGCGGTGGGAGAACCCGAGAGTTACGCCGCAGTCCTGACCCAAAAGGGAGACGATGGCGAAGAGCGCCCCATAGCGTTTCTGAGCCAAGTAATCCAGCCGCATGAAGAAAAGTACAACTTTATAGAGCGGCAGGTTCACGCAGTTATGAAATCCCTCCGAAAGTTCAGGCACTTTGTCTCCCAAAGCCGAACCACTGTCTTTGTGATACACCCGGACGTTCGAAGCTTCATCATACAAGGAGAGCCGGGTCACAAGAGAGCAGGATGGATTGCTAAAATCCAGGAGTTCGACATCGAAGTGCGGCCAACCAAGCTTATCAGAGGCCGAGCCTTGTGCCAAGAACTGGCCCGAAGCGCAGCAGCCCAGATATCCGCCTGTAAGTGGGAGGATCCAGCAACAAACACCAACCTAGCCAACTCTTTACCCGAGGAGTGCGACTGGACAGATGACCTGGTGAAATATTTCTGCACCGGGAGATGTCCAGACCACCTGAATGCCTCACAAAGAAGGAGGTTTCGGCTAGGTGCACTGAAATACACTCTTCGCCCCGAGGGGCTGTACTTCAAGAATATTGACGGCATCATGTTACGGTGCGTCAAGAAAGCAGACCAACCCAGGATCCTCGGAGAATTTCACTCCGGGATGCCTGGGGGTCACCATTCTGCAAGGCCAACGGCCTTGAAAATAATCAGAGCTGGGTACTACTGGCCCACTCTATTCACAGACGCGCATGCGGTCTGTACGAAGTGTGATCAATGCCAAAGATTTGCAGGCAGAAATAGAAAAGCACCCCTGCCCCTTCAACCGATCCAAGCCGAGACTCCGTTTCAGCAATGGGGTCTGGACTTTATCGGGGTGATTACGCCGAACTCTGCAGCGGGGCACAAGTTTATTCTTACCGCCACCGACTACTTCACACGATGGGCAGAGGCGATCCCTACAAAGAATGCGGACCAGGAGACGGTCATTTATTCCCCTTTTCCCCCTTTTACAATGAATCACATGGCTATTTATAGCCTCAAGTCCCCCCGATTACATTCTTGGGCACAAAGTCCCAAACTAAACATTAGCTGACACAAGCGGCTGAGGAGCTGCTGATGCTGACTTCTGTCGGGCAGGACTGTACTTGCGGCATGGTGTCCCTGAAGGCTGTACAGCTACGTGGCGGTGTGTCGGGTCAAACCGTCGGTCAGTAGGAATGTGGGTAGGTGCGGCAGATGGCACTTCTCATCAACTTAAATGGTGGCAGTTGGCGCAAATAGTGCAGCCCATGCTTTGTCCTTATCCCGGTCAAGTCTTGGCTCGAATCCCGAAGTTGGACACTTGTCGGATGCTGATGAATGCCACATGTCCAACTTCGCCCAGGATCTAAGCGCTGTTGGGTTGTGCAGGTAGAAAACAGTGTAGGAGGGCCATCTTGCCTTAGTCATTTTCTGGTCTTACTTCCAACTGCGCACCGGTCAGAGGGCGCACCCCGACTTCGCTGCGAAGTCGGGTTGCGCACCGGCACTTGCTGTCTTCTTCTGCTCGGACTGCGCACTAAGAGAAGGGCGCACCCCGACTTCGTTGCGAAGTCGGGTTGCGCCCCAACACTTAGTCATTTTCCTACCACACTACTCTCCAAGTGCGCCTAGGAAGAAGGGCGCACCCCGACTTCGTTGCGAAGTCGGGTTGCGCCCCAGCACTTAGTCAAATTTTGCTCATTTTCTTGTTTTGTCGCACTTCGCACTGTCCCTACTGCGCTCCAACTGGAGGGCGCACTCCGACTTCGCTGCGAAATCGGGGTGCGCCCTGACACTTAGCCATTTTCAGGGGATACTTGCTGGAAACTTTACTCTGGGAAGAAAAGGGAGAAATGAAACTGCAAGGCAGAGGAGGAAAAGGGAGAAATGAAGAATTGGAAAAAAGGAGGGAAGGAACAGAGCAGATCACTTACAAAAAACAGAAAACATGGCACCCCGTGCAAAATGTGGCAACGAGTAACACCTGAACAAGCGGCAAGAAGGTTGCAGAGGAGTGCAGAGGACGGGAGTCAGGCACCAGAGCAACAACACGTGAGGGCTCAGGAAGGAAGACCAAGGCCACAATCAACATCCCAGCGAAGGAAGTCGCGAAGTAAGGATACACAGGAAGTTGAGAGATGACTGTTTGGTGAAAATAAGATACCTAAGACTAAAAACACCCGACGAGGAGCAGCATAGCAGAAACCCCACCAATGGATAACATAGACACCCAAGCATTGGAGAATTTGTTGCTTTTCACAGGATAAGGGAAGGAAGACCCGATTAGGCATTGGAGAATTTGTCGTATGGAGTGGAAAGCAATTGGGAAGAACAATATAGAAGATTGGAGGAGGTGGTTTCCTGCAACGTTTCGAGAATCTGCAATAGAATGGTACATATACTTACCGCAAGTTCCAGACATGGGGAGAGTTGCGTAATGTGTTTGTGGAAGAATTTTGATCATATGATACTGACAAAAATTATAACACTCAAGGAGAGAAGGAGCCTATTTGTTCTTACAATCGAAGTTGAGTAGGTTGTTTGACTATGTGGAAAAAGGCCACTCAGAGGAATCAAAGACTACATGGTTCATAGATGGACTTCTCCATGTGTATGAAAGGAAGATGAAGATATTTCCTCCAAAATCATACCAAGAGGCTTTGGATTATGCCTTGACTTGGGAAAGAGATGCAAAAACCTCACCGATGAAGGAGACTCGGACAACTAGAGAATGCAGTCAGATGGCGACGAAGGAGACGTCTGAGCAAGAGTCGTTTGATGTGGAGATGTCTAAGGTGCAGACATCTGAGCAAGAGTTGTCTAAGCAAGAGCTGTCTGAGAAGAAGACGTTTGAGGTACAGACATCTAAGCAAGAACTGTTTGAGGTAGAAATATCTGAAGTGCATCTGTTGGTGGAGTCGTCTGAAGAGAACCCGTATGAGGTGGAGTCGTCTGAGGTGCAGACGTCTAAGCAAGAGTCGACTGATGTGGAGATGTCTAAGGTGCACACATCTAAGCAAGAGTCGTCTGAGCAAGAGTTGTCTGAGAAGAAGACGTTTGAGGTACAGACATCTGAGCAAGAACCGTTTGACGTAGAAATATCTGAAGTGCATCTGTTGGAGGAGTCATCTGAAGAGAACCCGTATGAGGTGGAGCCATTTGGAGGCTACCCGTATAGAGGCTACACGTCTGAAATCTACCCGTTTGAAGGAGTTAGACGTCTGGGAAACCACTCATATGGCAATCCGTCAGCCCAGACGTTTGGTCGTCCAGCCCAGACGTCTGGCAGTCCGTTAGCCCAGACGTCTGGCCGTCCATCTGTCCAAACGTCTGGTCATCCAGCCCAGACGTCTAGCCCAGATTTCTGGCCGTCCATCAGTCCAGACTTCTGGCCGTCCAACCTAGACGTCTGGAAGTCCGTCAACCCAAACGTCTAGCCATCTAGCCCAAACGTCTGGCCGTCCGTTAGTCCAGACGTCTGCCATCCAGCCCAGATGTCTAGTCGTCTAGCCTAGACATCTGGCCATCCTTCAGTCTAGACGTCTGGCCATCCAGCCCAGATGTCTGGCAATCCGTCAGTCTAGATGTCTGGCCGTCTGACCCAGACGTCTGGTCGTCTTTTTGGTCGTCCGTTTGGCCACTCGTCCCAGGCATCTAGCAACTTGTCCATACGTCTAGCCCATCTATTTGCGACATCTACCCTTACCCGTCTGAGACGTCTACCTGTGTGCAATCCGTCCGAGATGTCTATCCGTCTGAGCCGTCTAACCCGTTGTCCTAGACATCTAGACATGGTACCTGTCAGACTTATCAATCCGTCTGAGGCAGAGCAGACAGAGCAGTTGCCGTCAGAAGTACAATCCGACAAGGGAAATGTCTACCAGATGTTGATAAGAAGCCAGTTGGATCAAGAAAGCAGTGAATTAGAGCTAAAAGAAAGCAGTTTGAATGAGTTGAATGAAAGCTTCCAAATGGTGGATGAGAAGAAAAATTTAGTTTGGATAGTGATGCTTTCAATGGTTAGGGAGCACGCGAGGGACACTGCCCCTCGACCCCGCAAGGGACGCTGTCCCTTGACTGTTGAGGAAAAAAGCAGCCGTCAACCAAGGAGTAGGATAAATCATTAAAAAGACCAGTTGATGACGCACAACCGCCACCTCCTAAGAAGAAAAAGCCTCAGGTTGTGATAAAATCTGCCAAGACCCCCTCAGAGAAGTCTGCCAGCCCAGGTCCAAGCGCGTCTATCCTAGCCACTGTATCACAGAAGGAGGCGATACAGCAAAAGGATGTTTCGCCACAAAAGGGGGTTGCACCAAAAGGTCTTTTGAAAGAAATCGTTAATTTAGAAGAAGACACTCCACCGAAGGAAGGAGAGTGGGCAGCCTAGAGCCCCATAACACAACTTTTTACCACATTTTCTCTCATTACAGAGCTCGCAGGTATGCGCTCTCTTTTCTCTCTCCCCCCTTCTGAACCGCCACCTGCAGTACAGTCTGCTGTTGACACCGTAACATCTGCATTGCCCTTAGCCGGTGAGCCTGCGTCTATCCTCCCCCTTGTGGTATCCCATCCTTTGATTGAAGAAATCCAACCTCCCACTTCTCCCAGGATTGTCCACCAAGCGTTTGGCTCCTACGCCTCGGGTCCTAATGCGTTCCAAATACCTGCATCACTCGAACCAGGCGCTGCTAGTCAAGGCTCATCACCTCCACCCAACCTCTCATCTTCAGCAGGAGCCCTAGTCGAGAACCCGCCTTTGAACCCTGATAGTCCTCCCGCTGCCATCCAGACCACAGCATCCCCGATAGTTACCGAGGTCCCAATCTCCACCATCCTTGACCTGTCCGTGGAATCCCTGCCTTAGCAGGATCTGCCTCTACTCATGCCCATGTTTGGTGGAATGGAACTCATGGAGTAGGAGCTGGAAATGATAGTGCCCCGTAGCGGAGAGCCTAGTCCAGGCGCAGCAAAGCTCGTTTAGATGGATCAAGGACATCAAAAAGAGGAAAGCGCGAGAGCCTGCTGGAGTTGAAAAGCGCGCCATCTTCGATCCTCAGAGGTTGGAGCTAATTAAGGTGAAGATCTCGAAGGTCCAAAAATCCTTGGAGGATATGACGCCTACGGACTACACTTACCAGCGTGTAATCAAAGATTTGAAAACAGTTGATGTAAAGAACGAGGTGGGGGCCATCCAGCTCAAAGCGAGCATAGTCTACCTGCATCACGAACACACAAGAGAGCGCTGCTTCGCAGCAAAAAATGAGAACCTGAAGATGCAAGAAACCTTGGCAAAAATGCAAGCCTAGTTGGAAGAATCCAATGACGAATCCGAAAAGTTGCAACGAGTGATGGCCTTGGAGCAGGAGTGAGTGAGCACAAGGATGCTGCCGAGCGCCACCTCAAGGACAGCGAAGAGGTGCAGGCCAAGATAGGCAGGTTGGAGGCACAGGTCCAGGAAGTGCAGCAGCAGCTCGAAAAGAGAGAAGCGCAGATAGAGGTCTTCTTCAGGGACCAAGTGAAGGAGGTTTGCACCAGTTTATTGAAGAATTTCCGAACTAGAGCCTCAAGGTCCTTGTCCGGCCTCATGTTTATTTGGGAGGCCCAGCAAGCGTTCGCTCAGGGTAAGCCTGTTGTAGAAGATGTCGAGCGTGAAGCAGAACGCTGGCTCAATCTGGCCATTGAAGTCAAAATTTACGAGCGCAAGGACCTCCAAGTTCCCCCAATGACCCAGACTGCCCGAGAGTGGGCCATTGCAAGGTCTACTCTGCATGCTTTCTTCGCCAAGTTAGAAAAGGTCAGAAGGGCCAGGAGACTGCTAGATGCATTTGAGAAGGAGAAGAGCATCTGCCTGGCACATTTCCAAACCCTCACGCGGCTCGTTTCCCCAGGTTTATAGATGATGACAGAGATTGCCTGCCCAGAGATGAACTGAAGCCAGCATGGAATCCTTTCAGGGAAGATACTTATGAGATTGATGGTTGAGCAGACCCTATCCTAGAAACGCAGGTGACCCAATTAATATCCAGGTTCTGTCAAATTAACTCCTGCCTAGCCGATTGGAGCCAAAGGATTGACCAGGCTGATATGCACCAGATCGAAAGCTTCAAGCGCCTGGTGAAAGAGCTTCACGATCGTGAGCCATTCCAAGAGGAGGCCTGGACTCAGGTTAAGGCCACCTATGAGCGCATTCGTGACCGCCTCGCCCCTCCGGAGCCCGACCGAGACCCAGAAGAAGAGGGAGAAGGTGAAGAGCATAGTGAAGAGGAGACAGAAGGAGGAGAGAAACTGGAGGAGGAATCCGTAGACAGCAGCAGTGAATCAGAAAAGGAAGCAGAAGGTGACTCCGAGCCCAAAGGATAAAGGCCTGGGGTCCTTGCATTGAGGCGAGCTCAATACCCCGCGAGCCGCCAAGAATGTTGCCACATTTTGACTAAGGGGTAAAATTTTGAAAAGCTGTTGCACTGTTTTCATGCCTGGATCCTCTCTCCTCCCTTTCTCTCCTCCAAGATTGGCTTTGCCCAAAAAATCGGCTAAGGCACAGAAGTTCTCCAGTTTGCCCCCAGGAATAGCGAATCTCGGCTTCGCCCAATTGTTGAGCGAAGTGCAAAATTCATGTTTGAAAAATGTTCAAGGTATGTTGGGCCTCAGGTTCGCCTAAATTCTCAGCGAACCCCAAGTTCGGGTCCCCGGAGCAGCGAACATTGGCTTCGGGGCCAGCTGGCTCTAAAAAGCGACTAAAGTAGGGTTAATCTCAGGTTCGCCCAAATGGCCAGCGAACCCAGGTTCGGCCCCTAAACGCGACAAACCTTAACTCATGTGAACCCCAATTGCGGACAGTAGGCACGACGAACCTAGGCTCTGGTATTTTCAGCGATCAATGGCAAGGTTCGGGGTTAGTAGGCTCTAAGATTCGCTAAGGTATGAAGTACCTAGAGTTTGCTCCAGGAAATAGCGAACCTTAGCTTCGCCCAAGTCTTCGGGAAAACCAAGGCCTAAGCATCGGAGAATTAACCAAGGCAAGGAATTGTCTCAAGTTCACTCCAAAATACTGCGAACCTCAACTTCACTCAGGGTTTTGGGTGAACTATAGCTTGAGCGACGAAGGGACGGACGCTGGCCAAGGCATTAAGGTGCTCAAAGTTCACTTCCAAGGGACAACGAACCTCGGATTCGCCCAACTTTTGGGCGAAGCTCAGATTGAAAGTACGAATGGTTCGAAGGCATAGAGGGCCCAGGGTTCACCCTTTGGAGGAGCGAACCTCAGCTTCGTTCTTCCCTAGGGGCGAAGTGCAGTATCCGACAATGAAAGATTTTAAGGCACAAAGGCCTCACCTTCGCTCTGTTCTCGAGCGACCCTCAGCATCGCACCTGTTCTCCAACGAACTCCAGCAAGGTCGGGTGAACTCCAACAAAGGCATTTTTAAATGCTAAGGCAGTGGCCGAAAGAGCACTCTAGCAGGGAAGCAGGGTAGGTGGGCATCTAAGGCGCATCCATGGCGCAAGAGTTCGAGTCTCCAGCCCATCCCATCAGGCCAGCCATGTCAAGTCCCGGAAAGGCTCCAAAGGGCAAGCTGCACCAACCACATTAATGAGACATGACGTCCCAACTGTGGAGATCGTCCGGAGCCGCTCTAAACACGGGTGAGCCGCATCCCATGGATCCTCTGTCATCTAACAGGGGTCAAATCCCAACTGCTCCACCTGTTTTGGGGGTTGGACATTAATGTAATCAAGGGGATTTTCCTCTATAAAAGGCGGCTCAATGTAATGTAATAGGGGGGAACATCTTGCTAAAGAGCTGCTGTACTTGGATTTTGCTTCAATATTAAGACTCCTGGTTCTGATTCTGGACCCTTTTTCTGTGTATGATGCCTTCTATGCTTATTTCTGTTAATTTTGTTTCTTCATTTGCATACAGTAAATTCTGCAATCTGGATTTAAGTGTGTGATTAAGAACGAAGTCTGGAATTGTTGAAGGATACATATCAGGATGTGTTCAGTTTTAGTTTCTGTTATACTCATAATATTGATTGCTGCTGGTTCAAGTAGAAGTTAGTAATTGTGTTGCCTGTTCTTCCCCTTGGAACCATCTACATTTCCCATTTCTTTCAGTTATTTATTTCTTTCAGCACTTTCCCAATCTCTTTCCAGTTCCCTAATCTAAAAACCAGCGTAGTGTAGTAAAGGAGCCAGCCTTATCTAGAGATTGGCACGGAAGGTATTCCTTCCTTCGGGCCTTTCAATATGTTGGGCGGGTCTAGGGTGCATAGATAGACCAAATCCTTTCCCAGTGGCAAATTCGTAACCAACACTTACATATCCACATATTATATCATAATTTTAATGAAAAAACAACAATTGCAAGGAATCAATTTTAAACTGGACTTCTTTCTGTTTATGGCATTATTTTGATTTAAAACAAATAGCTTTGTATTTTATTTTTCCTTCCCCTCGTTAATTTAATTTAATTTTTTTTAAATTGGAATATATCATCTTGATGAAAAGAGATTATGACTGACATTTTTATGGAATGAAAAATTCCCATGGCAAATGTACACACTGCTGGATCTATATGATCACCTAAATTTGTATCTATGTAAGTATCATGAAAATAATACCTTAGCAAACGATGTGCTGAGTATGCCCACTGTTGTTTCAAATCTCTTCCATCTTTGATTGTGTCTCAATTTCCTTGACCGTGTTTGCATGCTTGTTCTTGTAGTGCTAACATCGATGTATATAATGATAAGGATTTTTTTTTTGAATAGGCTTATGCGTGTTCCATCCTATTTCTTCTAATTATGTGATACTTAAACAGGTATGCTCCTGTTATTCTTCTATTATGCCATTTTGATATCTTAGCAACGTCCACAACAAGTGCTAATACGTCACCTCATTAAACTGGATCTGTTTCTCAAATTGCTTCTGTACTTTGTCAATTTACTGAGGCCCATTTGAATAAGAAATAGGATATTGTTGATGCAGATGAATGAAGGATGACCTTGTAAGATATCTTAAACTTCTAATTTCAGTTCAACTGAACTTTTTTGGTTTGCATTTTGGGTCTGAATTTACATTCTTTTTTTATTTCCCCAACAAGATATTCTTTTTACTATGTACTTCAAATTGCTAACTTTGTTGCTTACCTGAATGCAGAATCCAAATAATAAGTGGGGAATAATAAAAGGTATTACATTTCTAGTGGCAGTTGCTGACAGTATTTGAAGATATTGCACCCTCCATCAGGCGTTGCTTCAGTCATGAAATAAGTATGGGTGCTCCTACTGAGATTCAACGGATCTAATTGCTCTTTGAGTCTGTTCACAAAGTGGCAAGTGACTGAAAATGTGAGATAAAAATCTGGTTATATCATCTGTTATAGTTCTTTTGCATCTGCATATCTTTACTTTTGTAGGATTTATGATATTATTGCTTACTAAAACTTCGTTGCTACGAGGATAAGCTTGACCTGCTCTTGAAGGACATTGCTGGACAGACTTCAGGATTCATGCCTAGGGACATTCAAGCTGTAATTGCTGATGCAAGGGCAATCCTGGTGTTCAGAATTGAGACCAAGAAAAATGAGCAGAATCAATATGGTCAAAGCATTGATATGCAACCAACTGAAGCAGGAAACATAAATGAATGTTCAAATGCTGGAGAATATCACCTATGTAAGGAAGACTTGGAAAAAGCATTTGACCGAATCAAGAAGAGAACTGCATCAGCTTTGGGGGCTCCAAAAGTAAAACGACAATTCAGTTATGCTGTTTCTGACTAATGTGATATTTAATAATACTGCAAGAGGCAAATGCATCTTGAAATTAATCATTGTGTGAATAAAGAGCCCATATATTGAGTTGTAAAATTTAATGTCTCCAATAATTTAATGTTGAAAAATTCTTGTGTTGAAGCTGGAATATTTTGTTGGTCATATTCTTGGAATAACCATACACTGTTTTCATGTTTTTCATAGGTGCCAAATGGAAAGTGGGAAGATGTGGGTGGACTTGAGGATGTGAAGAAATCAATTCTTGACACTGTTCAGGTACATCTGATTTATTCCTTCCTCTTTGATATGTCTACTCAAGAAGAAGATCCATACGGGGAGATCATCTCTAGAAGGAAGAAAATTCATTACATTTCTACCTGTTGTATTTTGTTTATATAGAGGGCGAACTTATTAAGATTTAAAATAGAACTTTAGAAAGTGAAGAAAAGGAGTACATTTAGGATGAAGGCCTGGGGTCGTGATAAAATCTGCCAAGACCCCCTCAGAGAAGTCTACCAGCCCAGGTCCAAGCACGTCTATCCCAGCCACTATACTGCAAAAGGAGGCGATACAACAAAAGGATGTTTCGCCGCAAAAGGGGGTTGCACCAAACCTCCACCCAACCTCTCATCTTCAAAAGGAGCCCTAGTCGAGAATCCGCCTTTGAACCCTGATAGTCCTCCCGCTGCCATCCAGACCACAGCGCCCCCAATAGTTACCGAGGTCCCAATCTCCACCATCCTTGACCTGTCCACGGAATCCCTGCCTCAGCAGGATCTGCCTCTGCTCACGCCCATGTTCGGTGGAATGGAACTCATGGAGCAAGAGCTGGAAATGATAAAGGAGCGCCCCGTAGCGGAGAGCCTAGTCCAGGCGCGATAGAGCCCGTTCAGATGGATCAAGGACATCAAAAAGAGGAAAGCGCGAGAGCCTGCTGGAGTTGAAAAGCGCACCATGTTCGATCCTCAGAGGTTGGAGCCTCATAAGGTGAAGAAGATCCCGAAGGTCCAAAAACCCTTTGAGGATATGATGCCTGCGGACTACACTTACCAGTGTGTAATCAAAGATTTGAAAACAGTTGATGTGGAGAACGAGGTGGGGGCCATCCAGCTCAAAGCGAGCACAGTCTACCTGCACCACGAACACATAAAAGAGCGCTGCTTCGCAGCAGAAAATGAGAACCTGAAGATGCAAGAAACCCTGGCAAAAATGCAGGCCCAGTTGGAAGAATCCAAGGACGAATCCGAAAAGCTGCAATAGCGAGTGATGGCCTTGGAGCAGGAAATGAGTGAGCACAAGGATGCTATCGAGTGCTGCCACCTAAAGGAAAGTGAAGAGGCGTAGGCCAAGATAGGCAGGTTGGAGGCACAGGTCTAGGAAGTGCAGCAACAACTCGAAAAGAGAGAAGCGTAGATAGAGGTCTTCTCCAGGGACCGAGTGAAGGAGGTTCGCACCAGTTTATTGAAGAATTTCTGAAATAGAGCCTCAAGGTCCTTGTCCATCCTCATGTTTATTTGGGAGGCCCAGCAAGCGTCCGCTCAGGGTAAGCCTATTGTAGAAGAGGTCGAGTGTGAAGCAGAACGCTGGCTCAATCTGGCCATTGAAGTTGAAATTTACGAGCGCAAGGACCTCCAAGTTCCCCCAATGACCCAGACTGCCCGAGAGTGGGCCATTGCAAGGTCTACTCTGCATGCTTTCTTCGCCAAGTTAGAAAAGGTTAGAAGGGCCAGGAGACTGCTAGATGCATTTGAGAAGGAGAAGAGCATCTGCCTGGCACATTTCCAAACCCTCACGCGGCTCGGTTTCCCCAGCTTTACAGATGATGATGGAAATTGCCTGCCCAGAGATGAACTGAAGCCAACATGGAACGCTTTCAAGGAAGATACTTCTGAGATTGATGGTTGGGCAGACCCTATCCTGGAAACGCAGGTGACCCAATTGATATCCAGGTTCTGTCAAATTAACGCCTGCCTAGCCGATCTGAGCCAGAGGATTGACCAGGCTGATATGCACCAGATCGAGAGCTTCAAGCGCCTGGTGAAAGAGCTTCACGATCGCGAGCCATTCCAAGAGGAGGCCTGGACTCAGGTTAAGGCCACCTACGAGTGCATTCGTGACCGCCTCGACCCTCCAGAGCCCAACCGAGACTTAGAAGAAGAGGGAGAAGGTGAAGAGGAGACAGGAGGAGTGAAACTGGAGGAGGAATATGTAGACAGCAATAGTGAATCAGAAGAGGAAGCAGAAGGTGACTCCGAGCCCAAAGGATAAAGGCCTGGGGTCCTTGCATTGAGACGAGCTCAATACCCCGCAAGCCGCCAGGAATGTTGCCACATTTTGACTAAGGGGTAAAATTTTGAAAAACAGCTGCACTGTTTTCATTCCTGGATCCTCTCTCCTCCCTGTCTCTCTTCCAAGATTGGCTTCACCCAAAAAATCGGCTAAGGCACAGTAGTTCTCCAGTTCGCCCTCAGGAATAGCAAACCTCGGCTTCGCCCAATTGTTGAGCGAAGTGTAGAATTCATGTTTGAAAAATGTTCAAGGTATGTTGGGCCTCAGGTTCGCCTAAATTCTCAGCGAACCCCAAGTTCGGGCCCTTGGAGTAGCGAAACTTGGCTTCGGGGCCAGCTGGCTCTAAAAAGTGACTAAAGTAGGGTTAATCTCAGGTTCGCCCGAATGGCCAGCGAACCCTAGGTTCGGCCCCTAAACGCTGTGAACCTTAACTCAAGCGAACCCCAGCTGCGGACGACAGGCACGACGAACCTAGGCTCCGGTATTTTCAGCGATCAACATCAAGTTTCGAGGTTAGTAGGCTCTAAGATTCGCCAAGGCATGAAGTGCCTAGAGTTTGCTCCAGGAAATAGCGAACCTTAGCTTCGTCCAAGTCTTCAGGTGAACCAAGGCCTAAGCATCGGAGAATTAACCAAGGCAAGGAAGCGTCTCAAGTTCACTCCAAAAGACTGCGAACCTCAGCTTTGCTCAAGTTTTTGGGCGAACTATAGCTTGAGCGACGAAGGGACGGACGCTGGCCAAGGCATTAAGGTGCTCATGGTTCGCTTCCAAGGGACAGCGAACCTCGGCTTCGCCCAACTTTAGGCCGAAGCTCAAATTGAAAGTACGAATGGTTCAAAGGCATAGAGGGCCCAGGGTTCGTCCTTTGGAGGAGTGAACCTCAACTTCGTTCTTCCCCAGGGGCAAAGTGCAGTATCCGACAATGAAATATTTTAAGGCACAAAGGCCTCAGCTTCGCTCTGTTCTTGAGCGACCCTCAACATCGCACCTGTTCTCCGACGAACTCCAGCAATGTCGGGCGAACTCCAGCAAAGGCATTTTTAAATGCTAAGGCAGCGGCTGAAAGAGCACTCTAGCAGGGAAGCAGGGTAGGTGGGCATCTAAGGCGCATCCATGGCACAAGAGTTCGAGTCTCCAGCCCATCCCATCAGGCCGACCATGTCAGGTCCCGGAAAGGCTCTAAAGGGCAAGCTGCACCAACCACATTAATGAGACATGTCGTCCCAACTGTAGAGATCGTCCGGAGCCGCTCTAAACACGGGTGAGCCGCATCCCATGGATCCTCTGTCATCTGACAGGGGTCAAATCCCAACTGCTCCACCTGTTTTGGGGGTTGGACATTAATGTAATCAAGGGGATTTTCCCCTATAAAAGGCAACTCAATGTAATGTAATAGGGGGGGAACATCTTGCTAAAGAGCTGTTGTACTTGGATTCTGCTTCAATATTAAGACTCTTGGTTCTGATTCTGGACTCTTTTTCTGTGTATGACGCCTTCTATGATTATTTCTGTTAATTTTGTTTCTTCATTTGCATATGGTAAATTCTGCAATCTGGATTTAAGTGTGTGATTAAGAACGAAGTCTGGAATTGTTGAAGGATACATATCAGGATGTGTGTTCAGTTTTAGTTTCTGTTATACTCATAATATTGATTGTTGCTGGTTCAAGTAGAAGTTAGTAATTGTGTTGTCTGTTCTTCCCCTTGGAACCATCTACATTTCCCATTTCTTTCAGTTATTTATTTCTTTCAGCACTTTCCCAATCTCTTTCCAGTTCCCTAATCTAAAAACCAGCGTAGTGTAGTAAAGGAGTCAGCCTTATCTGGAGATTGGCACGGAAGGCATTCCTTCCTTCCGGTATTTCAATCTGTTGGGCGGGTCTAGGGCGCATAGATAGACCAAATCCTTTCCCAGTGGTAGATTCGTAACCAACACTTACATATCCACATATTATATCTTAATTTTAATGAAAAAACAACAATTGCAAGGAATCAATTTTAAACTAGACTTCTTTCTGTTTATGGCATTATTTTGATTTAAAACAAATAGCTTTGTATTTTATTTTTCCTTCCCCTCGTTAATTTAATTTAATTTTTTTTAAATTGGAATATATCATCTTGATGAAAAGAGATTATGACTGACATTTTTATGGAATGAAAAATTCCATTTCCCATGGCAAATGTACACACTGCTGGATCTATATGATCACCTAAATTTTTATCTATATAAGCATCATGAAAATAATACCTTAGCAAACGATTTGTTGAGTATGCCCACTGTTGTTTCAAATTTCTTCCATCTTTGATTGTGTCTCAATTTCCTTGACTGTGTTTGCATGCTTGTTCTTGTAGTGCTAACATCAATGTATATAATGATAAGGATTTTGCTTGAATAGGCTTATGCGTGTTCCATCCTATTTCTTCTAATTATGTGATACTTAAACAGGCATGCTCCTGTTATTCTTCTATTATGCCATTTTGATATCTTAGCAACGTCCACAACAAGTGCCAATACGTCACCTCATTAGACTGGATCTGTTTCTCAAATTGCTTCTGTACTTTGTCAATTTACTGAGGCCCATTTGAGTAAGAAAGAGGATATTGTTGATGCAGATGAAATGAAGGATGACCTTGTAAGATATCTTAAACTTCTAATTTCAGTTCAACTGGACTTTTCTGGTTTGCATCTTGGGTCTGAATTTACATTCTTTTTTTATGACCCCAACAAGATATTATTTTTACTATGTACTTCAAATTGCTAACTTTGTTGCATTCCTGAATGCAGAATCCAAATAATAAGTGGGGAATAATAAAAGGTATTACATTTCTAGTGGCAGTTGCTGACAGTATTTGAAGATATTGCACCCTCCATCAGGCGTTGCTTTAGTCATAAATAAGTATGGGTGCTCCTACTGAGATTCAATGGATCTAATTGCTCTTTGAGTCTGTTCACAAAGTGGCAAGTGACTGAAAATGTGAGATAAAAATCTGGTTATATCATTTGTTATAGTTCTTTTGCATCTGCATATCTTTCCTTTTGTAGGCTTTATGACAATATTGCTTACTAAAACTTCATTGCTACGAGGATAAGCTTGACCTGCTCTTGAAGGACATTGCTGGACAGACTTCAGGATTCACGCCTAGGGACATTCAAGCTGTAATTGCTGATGCAAGGGCAATCCTGGTGTCCAGAATTGAGGCCAAGAAAAATGAGCAGAATCAATATGGTCAAAGCATTGATATGCAACCAACTGAAGCAGGAAACATAAATGATTGTTCAAATTCTGGAGAATATCACCTATGTAAGGAAGACTTGTAAAAAGCATTTGACCGAATCAAGAAGAGAACTGCATCAGCTTTGGGGGCTCCAAAAGTAAAACAGCAATTCAGTTATGCTATTTTTGACTAATGTGATATTTAATAATACTGCAAGAGGCAAATGCATCTTGAAATTAATCATTGTGTGAATAAAGAGCCCATATATTGAGTTGTAAAATTTAATGTCTCCAATAATTTAACGTTGAGAAATTCTTGTGTTGAAGCTGGAATATTTTGTTGGTCATATTCTTGGAATAACCATACACTGTTTTCATGTTTTTCATAGGTGCCAAATGGAAAGTGGGAAGATGTGGGTGGACTTGAGGATGTGAATAAATCAATTCTTGACACTGTTCAGGTATATCTAATTTATTCCTTCCTCTTTGATATGTCTGCTCAAGAAGAAGATCCATACGGGGAGATCATCTCTAGAAGGAAGAAAATTCATTACATTTCTACCTGTTATATTTTGTTTATATAGAGGGAGAACTTATTATGATTTAAAATAGAACTTTAGAAAGTGAAGAAAAGGAGTACATTTAGGATGATTTCTGGTCACTTGTTGGAGTGTCACATTTTGCAATATTTTGTTGGAATGAACAAAAGTAGAACATCAAATCAAATTTTATGCAAGAGAAATTAAAGAAGCAAAAAAGAAAGAGTTATAGAAAAAAAACTGAAGGATGCTTTTGAGCATCCAAAAAAATGATCACAATCATGCCAATGGATTGGGTGGTTGAGGGGTACTTACACCAAATGCCAAATCCTCAACAATAATAATTAAAATCACTTAACCCTTGCTGATATAACATTAAGGCATAAAGACTAATTACAAGCTACTAAACCCTTGGCCATAACACATTAGGCATAAAAGGTTTAGTGAATGTTCATAATAAGGTATGGCCATGTGCCCATAGGGCTAGTTACATCAAATACTAATAAAGTACATTGCATAATGATTGCTTGTAAACTTACACATGATTACATCATTCAATTTTAGCCTTAGCCAATAAAGTCAGATTACATGATTTCCAACACCCTCCATAATTGGAATTGAGGGGCTAATGAGAGAAGACCTTATTGATGACCATATCCCTTCACCACCACCAAAAAAATAAAAAATAAAATAATGATTCTAATAGGTTGGATTGCTTTGATAATTGGAGGAACCATTTGGGTCTCCCTCGTCATCTAGAAGTTTGCCCCCTGAGTTCGAGACTTCAACCTTCATAGACTCACTATACAATTCTTTGTAGAATGTCATTGCCTTCTATAGTATCTATCTGAGGGCTTTGACTTCTTTGAAGAATTTTCCCTTGGGTTGCTGAGCCTTAGCCTCTGTTGGTTTAATGTCCTTAGGATGAGCCTGAATTTGAGGAAGCACACCACAATTCTTTATGCAACCTAAAAGTGAACAAGAAGAGAAAAGAGAGCTTTGAGGGTTATAGGAATTGGTTCCCTTATATATGGAGAGAGGAATGGCAAGAAAACATTTAAAATCCTCCTTTGCGCCTCCAAAGAATCCCATATTTGTTTTTAGTTTCTTAAATCCAGTTTTCTCTCCTTTAAAGATGGACCAAAGATCTCAAATTTGTAATACTTTGTATATATTGTAATTTTGCCCTTTGAAATGGGTGCTATAGGTCCCATCACACAATGAGACATCCTCTTGTCACTGGAATGCCGAGTTGGGGGACTGGAAGACCACCAAGGTCTTATTTTGCCTACTCATCACACCGATTGTGTTGTATGGTTGCGAGGTGTGGGCCAGTGGCACAACAAATACAAAATGGAGGCAAATAGAAAGGATTCAAAAACGTCTAATTACAAATTTTCTTAGAATTAAGGTCGCAATCCCTTATGAAATTATTCTAGCTGAAATTGAAATGTTCCCTTTAGAGGCAATTGCTATGACCAAGTTATGTTACTTGGAAAAAACTAAAAACATGAAAAACAGTAGATGGCTTAAGGTAGTTAGGGATGAAGAGCTACATAGGCGGAAGAACACATGGATGAAACGTTGGGAATCAACATAAATGAATGCCCAAATTTCAATAAAGACATAAAAAACTATGTGAACAAAAAGTTTAGAAGTGGAATGTGAAAAAATGCAAGCAAGAAAATACAATACTATATTGCAAAGTTTAATCCAACGTATGACCACAAAGAAAAAGCATATATAGGCGCTGAAATCAAGTGGAGGGAAAAATCCTCATTGCTCAGATAAGGACTAGCTCTCATAGGCTTAGATGTGAAACAGGGAGATGGACAACGCCCAAGGAACAATGGGAAGAAAGGATATGTACTCTATGCAACACAAGGGCAATAGAGACAGAGGAACATTTCATCTATGAATGGCCGATTTTTTTGGACATCCGTGGAAAATACAAAGAAACGCTTGGAAAAGGGTCTATAATAGAGTTATTTGAAGACAGTAAAATAAAAAAAGTTGGGGAGTTGCTAACCCAAATCAGAAGGAGAAGAAACTGGTCATATATTTTTTTTTTGATTGATGGAAAGGGGGTTTTGAAAGGTCCCCTGATGGGGACACGAAAATCGCTCACCCCAAACTCTACACTCAGATTCATTAAACTTGGAAAAATTTACAAAAATGGCAGACTCTGCCAAATAAACTTTTTTTACAGAAAGACAGTTTATTAAATTTTATATTACAATAACTTTTCCAATTCTGGAAGAAAAACAGTCCACGTAGGTCCAAAATGGCCCTCTTGCCTTCACGTCTGCAACCTGTCTCCACCGTTTTCCCACCTCTTGTGCATGCCTTCGCTTCCTCTTTTAAAATCTCTGGCATGACTCTCCGTCTCCCTTTTTTCTGACGCTTCTGTTTCATCTCCCGCGTCTCTTCGTTGTTCTAGCTGTCGAAACATTCCAACTCTTCGTCTTCGTCTGCTTTCACTGCACCTTGGTATACCACCTCTCAACCATTGATGGCGTTCGGTATACCATCGCTCGACCGTTTCCTTTGTAATGGCTCCTGTAACCACCTGCGCTTTCTTTTCTTTTGTTTGGTCGCGAAAATGCGACATGTCGCGATATCGCGACACTTTCGGCTTCCCTGCCTTCCTACCCTCTTCAAGTCGCGAAAATGTGACATGTCGCGATATCACGACACCTTTGGCTTCTCTGCCTTTCTGTCCTCTTTGAGTCACGAAAATGCGACATGTCGCGATATTGCGACACTTTCGGCTCCTCTGCCTTCCTGGTTTCCTCGAGTCACGAAAATGCGACATGTCGCGATATCGCGACACTTTTGGCTTCTCTGCCTTCCTGTCCTGTTCGGGTCACGAAAATGCGACATGTCGCGATATCGCGACACTTTTGGCTTTCTACCTTCCTGTCTTGTTCGGGTCCCGAAAATGCGACATGTCGCGATATCGTGACACTTTTGGCTTCTCTGCCTTCCTGTCCTGTTCAGGTCGCGAAAATGCGACATGTCGCGATTTCGCGACACTTGTGCTTTTCGGCCTTCCTGCCTTTCTCGAGTCGCGAAAATGCGACATGTCACGATATCGCGACACTTCTCTCTTGCGCCTCCCATCATCTTCTGGTCGCGAAAATGCGACATGTCGCGATATCGCGACACTTTTTCTCCTTTGTGCTTTCCCTCGTTCTTTGGTTGCGATAATGTGACATGTCGCGATATCGGGACACTTTTTTGCTCCGCGCCTTCTCTCTCCTTTCAGAGTCGCGAAAATGCGACATGTTGCGATATCACGACACTTTTTCTTTCTTGAGCCTTCACTCGGCTTTTGGTCACGATAATGCGACATGTCGCGATATCGCGACACTTTTCTCACTTGAGCCTTCTCTCGGATTTTGGTCGCGATAATGCAACATGTCGCGATATGGCGACACTTTTTCACTCTTGAGCCTTCACTCGGCTTTTGGTCGCGATATTGCGACACTTTTCTCACTTGAGCCTTCTCTCGGCTTTTGGTCACGATAATGCGACATGTCGCGATATTGCGACACTTTTTCACTCTTGAGCCTTCACTCGGCTTTTGGTCGCGATAATGCGACATGTCACGATATCATGACACTTTTTCTTCTTTGCCGACATGTCGTGATATCGCGACACT